>JAJHNS010000081.1:20000-70000 GCA_027564155.1 Gymnocypris eckloni scoliostomus
TAAAACTAGAACCATAACAATTTAAAACATATTGATTTATTTTTATAAAATAAATGTATGTAGCATAATAATAGTAACAATATAGTAAACTAAAAACAAAGTATTTTGAAAAATCGTAATTTAAAATTAAATAAATTCTAACTGAAATAAAATGAAAAATTCGACGTGATTTTAAACTAATTTTATTTCAGCTAGTGGCAACGGCGACGTTTGTCATTTTAATTTATTTTATATTTATGTATTAAAATATTTCAAAATAATCGTTACATGTAAATAATAAAAAAACTACAAAAAACTAGAACCATAAAAATGTCAACACATTCATTACTTGATATTAAATAAACGTGTATAACATAATAATAATAGTAACAACATAGTAAACTACAACCAAAAATATAAATAAAAACGTAACTTAAAATAAAACAAATGTTAACTGAAATAAAATTAAATTCAAATTGTTTTACTTATTTTTAAACTCCTTTTCGGCAACATCTGTAATTTTCTTTTATTTTATCTTGATGTAATCAAATCAAATCAAATCACTTTTTATTGTCACATCACCACAGCACAAGTGCCTTGGTGAGTGAAATTCTTATGAGCGTGCTCCAGGCAGTGCAAAAAACAACAACAATTTACATATGGACAGACAGTGCAAAAAAACAACAACAATTTACATATGGACAGACAGTGCAAAAAAAAAACAACAACAGCAATTTACATATGGACAGACAGTGCAAAAAACAACAGCAATTTACATATGGACAGTACATATTTACAGACTGTACAGAAGACAATGTGCAAAATACACATACATGCACTCAGTATGCGCTTAGTGTACTATAGAGACATACTCAATTATCAACGACACATTATACACAGATATGGGCACATCTACATTATGTACACTATCTATACATAATGTGGTCTATACATAGTAATAATGTGAGGTGCAACAGATTATAAATTAACAGCAGATTGGTTGAGCAGCAGATAGATGTGCAAAGGTGCAACAGATTATGCATATGCAGTGTCGTGGATGTGCATCGTATGGTGTCCAGTGATAGCAGATAGGTTGTGTTAGTGCAGTGTGTGCGTGTAGTCCAGTTGAACGGTGTTAAAGTGCAGTGCATGGCATGTTGTGTGAGTGGGAGTGTGATGTAGGTGAGTTATTTCTGACTGTTCATTAGCCTGATAGCCTGAGGGAAAAAGCTGTCCCTCAGTCGGCTAGTGCGGGATCGGATGCTACGGAAAGCGTCGCCTGAGGGCAGCAGAGAGCAGACTGTGGGACGGGTGGCTGGAGTCTTTGATAATCCTCCGGGCTTTCCTTGTACACACCGCCTGGTGTAGATATCCTGGAGGAGGGAAGCTCACCTCCAACAATGTGGCGGGCAGTTCGCACGACCCTTTGCAGAGCCTGCGGTTGCCAGCGGTGCTGTTTCCAAACCAGGCGGTGATACAGCCGGTCAGGATGCTCTCCACAGTGCAGGTGTAGAAGGACCTGAGGATGCTGGGGCTCGTTCCAAACTTCCTCAGCCGTCTCAGGAAGAAGAGAGACGCTGATGTGCCTTCTTCAGCACTGCATCTGTGTGAGCAGACCATGTGAGATCCTCAGTGATGTGAACGCCGAGGAACTTAAAGCTGCTCACCCGCTCCACAGGTGTCTTGTCGATGGTGATGGGTGTGTGTTCTCTGCTCTGTCTCCTGTAATCCACCACCAGCTCCTTGGTCTTGGCGATGTTGAGTGAGAGGTGGTTCTCCTGACACCATTTAGTCAGGGTACTCACCTCCTCTCTGTAGGCCGTCTCATCGTTGTCGGTGATCAGGCCTATCACCCGTTGTGTCATCAGCAAATTTGGCGATGACATTGGAGCTGTGTGTTGCTGTACAGTCGTGTGTGTACAGGGAGTACAGGAGTGGGCTGAGGACGCAGCCCTGCGGTGCACCAGTGTTGAGGATCAGGAGATGATGTGTTGCTGCCCATTCTGACCACCTGACTTCTGCCTGTCAGGAAGTCCAGGATCCAGCTGCACAGAGATCTGTTCAGTCCTAGAGTCTGGAGCTTCGCAACCAGTGTGGCAGGCACTATAGTGTTAAATGCTGAACTATAATCCACGAACAGCATCCTCACATAGGTGTTCTTATTTTCCAGGTGGGAGAGAGCAGTGTGCAGGGTGAAGGCAATAGCATCGTCTGTGGAACGGTTACTGCGATATGCAAATTGTAGTGGGTCCAGTGAAGCAGGCAGCACAGAGCAGATGTAGTCTCTGACAAGCTTCTCAAAACACTTGCTGAAGATGGGGGTCAGAGCAACGGGCCTCCAGTCATTAAATAAACTGGAGTTTATTACTAAATGTACTAAAATAGTTCAAACAAAAACTTTATATATAAATAATAAAACAAATAGAAAATGACAAAACCAAAATATTACTAAAACTTTAACTAAAATTAAAAGAAAAAAACATATAAAATGTATTTAATATATATTAATTAATACAAATATTACAAAAAACACTGATAGTTTGCTTTGTTGTATATTGTCGCTTATATTTTTCTATTCATTATCTGGTGATAAAATCATATAAAGAAACAGACGTGTAAATTATTATTTTACCACAGTTTACAACAGAATATGTTATTAATATTAACAGAAGTAAATGTGAATAATCGTAGAGTTTTATTTTAAAACGAATCTCGAGAAAACACATTTCCCGCTATAATCGTAAAATATACGTTAGATAAAGAAAATTAGGTTTGTGTAAAATCATTACGATATTTATTTTTTATAATTAATTAAATTTGATTATCAAATCTTTTTTGTAATCAAACACATTTCATGACATTCAAGCGCATAGATAATTCATCTCGACGTTTGGAGACTTTTACTTTGAAACAGCACGTTTCTAGAACACGTCTACTTGAGTATAAGGACTTGTATTTTGAAAACTGTCGCTCTGACGTGTTTTCGTCTAGAGCTTTTATTTTGAAATCGGCCCGGCGCGCCGCCATGTTCTTTAGAGCGCGCGCTTCACGCAGCACGAGCGCCATTAGCGTGAGACAGCAGGCCTTCTCTGAGGAGAAATCGAGAGATTTAAATCGTATTTAAATGCCTTTCGGTCGACGTTCGCCATAAAACGGAGCCACAATGACGTCCAGCACCAGTGTGATCCAGGTGACGAACGTTTCGCCGAGCAGCACCGCGGAGCAGATGCGAATCCTGTTCGGCTTCATCGGAACCATCGACGAGCTCAGACTCTTTCCTCCAGAGTGAGTATAAATACTCCAAAACATGCTCCTCAAAGAACAATAACACGCGTATTTAATAATGAGAGATGATCTCAATCTTCTAAAATCGATAAACTACACAATCCAGAACTCCTCTGCACCAGTTAAATAGGTCATCGTTTGTTTGTTTGTAATATAGTTGATCATTAGCTAAGCTACATGCTTAATTCTGACGATTAAAACACTAATAGCTGATGCTTGGTGCACTTATTTTGCACTAGTTTGGCTTTATTGTATAAAGAGCCGTGCGTGGTCACGCCTTGTTGCGTCTGTGCGTCATCAAACCGACGCACGTAATTATTACGCGCTTCTGATCGCGCAGGGTTTCTGACGCTTAATTCTTCCTTTGCGCAAATTAAAGCATAAAATATTGCATGCACTGCAAAACATGAATCTCTTCCTCGGTGTTGTTGTCTTGTTTTCCATATATCTAATATATGGTACTAATATATATATATATATATAGTACAAATATCTAAACATCCTAAAATCAAGATATATTTAACTATATAGAGACGCTAAATTAAGATATTAAGTCTTGTTTTCTGAGAAACTGATCAAAATGAAGAGTTTGATTAAAACAAGAACATATATCTGTCATTGGGGGGGTGAAAACTTGCTTTCTCTTTTAGTTTGAGTCCATTGGCAGATATTTCTCAGGTAAATTTGTGTTTTTAGATAGTAGTACTTAAAAATAAGAATGCAAAATACTGAGGAAAAGCTTCGTACAATTTAGTTTGTGAGCAGAGATATTCAGTTGTTTTCGTAAAATGAATTTAAAAGTACTTAATGTTTTTTTTGTATTTTCAAACGTTGAAGCATTGTTAATATAATACGGTTACATTTAGAGATCATATTGACGTATCGTGTTCCGTTAAATTTACGCCAATAATTTTCTTTACTTGATCTTAAAAAGGTAATGCGTTTTATGGTACGGTGTACTAAAAAATGAAAATATATCCCTGTTTACACAGATTCTTGCAAATTACTAAAAATGCTGTATTCAAATCAGACCAGTAGGTGGCGATAAATTACTAAAAATGCTGTATTCAAACCATTAGGTGGCGATAAATTACTAAAAATGCTGTATTCAAACCATTAGGTGGCGATAAATTACTAAAAATGCTGTATTCAAACTAGACCAGTAGGTGGCGATAAATTACTAAAAATGCTTCAAATAGACCAATTCAAAGTGGCGATAAATTACAAAAATGCTGTATTCAAACCAGTAGGTGGCGATAAATTACTAAAAATGCTGTATTCAAACCAGTAGATGGCGTTAAATTACTAAAAATGAAATAAAATTCAAACCAAACCAGTTTGGTGGCGATAAATTACTAAAAATGCTGTATTCAAACCAGTAGGTGGCGATAAATTACTAAAAATGCTGTATTCAAAAAATTAGGTGGCGATAAATTACTAAAAATGTTGTATTAAATGTTTAATGAACATTTTTATTGCATGCAAAAGACAAGTTACATTGATTTTTCATATATATATTTATGAGTTCATCTTATAAGCTTTTACTTGATGACAACCCCAAAATGAGAGTGTCTCGGGTGCTCTGTACTTTATTTATTATTTTATGCATGCTTGTAAATAATCGTGTGTATATTAAATTATAATGTACTGCATAGCTACTAAAACTAGAACCATAACGATTTAAAACATATTGATTTCTTTATATAAAATAAATGTATGTAACATAATAATAGTAACAATATAGTAAACTAAAAACAAAGTATTTTTAAAAAATCGGATCCTATTTACTGTTACACAAGTATTTGTTTGATTATTAATATAAAGCACACAGTCACAGCAGGAATATAGCGCTGTCTCTTTAAGAGCCGCACGGATCCTATTTACTGTTACACGAGTATTTGTTTGATTATTAATATAAAGCACACAGTCGCTGCAGGAATATAGCGCGCTGTCTCTTTAAGAGCCGCACGGATCCTATTTACTGTTACACAAGTATTTGTTTGATTATTAATATAAAGCAGGAATATAGCGCGCTGTCTCTTTAAGAGCCGACAGATCCTATTTACTGTTACACAAGTATTTGTTTGATTATTAATATAAAGCAGGAATATAGCACGCTGTCTCTTTAAGAGCCACACGGATCCTATTTACTGTTACACAAGTATTTGTTTGATTATTAATATAAAGCAGGAATATAGCGCGCTGTCTCTTTAAGAGCCGCACGGATCCTATTTACTGTTACACAAGTATTTGTTTGATTATTAATATAAAGCACAGTCACTGCAGGAATATAGCGCGCTGTCTCTTTAAGAGCCGACAGATCCTATTTACTGTTACACAAGTATTTGTTTGATTATTAATATAAAGCACAGTCACTGCAGGAATATAGCGCGCTGTCTCTTTAAGAGCCGACAGATCATATTTACTGTTACACAAGAATTTGTTTGATTATTAATATAAAGCACAGTCACAGCAGGAATACAGCGCGCTGTCTCTTTAAGAGCCGCACGGATCTTATTTACTGTAAGTCTCGTTACATGATTTGCTCGTGAAATTGGGCTTTTATGAAGGAACACGAGCACGGTTTTATCTCGATTACTGTATTTTCATAATCGCTGGAGGCCGAAATCGAAACTGAATTTGGATTAATCGCACAGCTCTAATATATACATAATTAATATACACAGTACTCATACATATATTATGTAAACAACTTTTTTTGGATGCGGTTAATCATTTGACAGCACGTGTGTGTGTGTATATATATTTTAATATTTGTACTTTAATATATAAATCTAACATATTTGTCCTTAACATATACATGTATATGTGTGTATTTATTGAGCTAAACGCATTATGTAAACAAACTTTTATTTTGAATTTGATTTTGCATCCCTGAACGCATCATTAGCCCCCCCCACCGCAGAAACGCTGTTTTAGGCTCAGGAACACAAAAGCATGTCTGATTATATCTTCCATCACCAGGCAGAGTTGTAGGCTTCTCCACTAGCTAACGTCTGTTCTGTGCTTTTGTTGTTGTTCACCCATCGAAAAACACCCGGCGTCTTCATATCTGCAGCGAAGGTAGGCCGCCGGCGGATCTGCCCCGAAGCCCCCCCACCGGGCAGATCTAACCCCCCCGAGCCGGTTTTAATGCTCGGGACTGTAGGAGGTGTTGTTAAACGTTGTGTGTACATCTCGCAAAAGCATCTATATTTTCTTTCAGTGATTCTCCCTTGCCTGTGACTTCACGTGTATGTTTTGTAAAGTTCCACGAGCCGGAGTCCGTCGGAGTCTCCCAGCATCTGACCAACACCGTGTTTGTGGACCGAGCCCTGATCGTCGTCCCCTTCGCCGAAGGTTTGTGCCGCTCTCATGCAATCTTCACCTTCACGATCCCTCCGCAGTGTGTAGACGCACGCGCAGTGCATCCCAGGTGTATATCTCAGTGGCCAGGAGCTGATGTTTAACTTTTTTTTTTTGTTAAAATGTTCTCTTTGTGATTTGTGTGTGTGGTTTTTATAGTGAACAGAGCCGGCAGATGTCCGAGAGTGACCCTCTGCTGCCCTGTAAACAAATAAACGCGGCCAGCCCACGTGTTTCCCGGCTGTAAACTATAATGTCTCCATCTGACAAAGATCAATCTCTATTCATTGCAAAGCTGCACTAATGTTTAGACTGAACGAATGTTGCATGCTAATAAAGTACGGTAAGATAGCGCATTATGCATGAGTGTTTAGCACGCGTAATGATAGGGCTTTTCTGTGCGATTTTTGATATTAGGGCCCTATGATTTCCACGATGCGAAAATTGTATTTACCCGTATAATCCTGGATGTCACGAAATTTGGATTAATTTAAAGTAGCTCTTAAATGCGATTTAATAGACTAGTATCTGTAAATATTGAGAGGCTATTTAAATTAAATCCTGTGTTAATGAATGGCGCAGGTTTAGTTTATTACATATTAATCGTTTATTACATATTAATAATTTATTACGCGGTGATTTCAGCATCGCATGAATTGCATTTTACGGAGTAAAACTAGCCTTATATCATACACGCGCGCAAATTTAACGGTAGCCCTTCAAAATAAAAGTTTGGGTTAATTTGAAGACGTTGTGACAGACATATATTAATATTGTTCAGTCGAATGCATGTAATGTTACAACCGCTACTAAATTTATTAAAACTTAACTTTTTAAGAAATAATCGCATTAATTCTCCCATGTTTTACTTTAGTAGTAAATTAAATTAAAGTGTTTAATTTTCATTATTTAGAAATAATTTAATGCGCTATGCCTTTATTTGATCATCAGAAATTTAAAGGCACAACACCTTAAGTCTGTTATGAAAATTAATGTTTTTTTAATGCATTTAAATAATTAGTCATGCTAAAACACAGAAAGTGGTACGAATAAAACATAAGGTAAGAGCCCAAAACATGTCGTTTTCATTACAAGTTTAATAAATTGATGTTAAAAGTGTATAAGTGTCATGATTTGAATGAATTAAAAATGCTTTTTGGTTAATATAATTTTACGTTATTATATTTGGGGGGTGATAAAATGGATTTCATAGGGCCCTATGATATTTCTCCAACCTCGCTTTAATATTTCCAGCTTTTTTGAGTAAGAGTCAGGTCTAGAATGTTCTTTAGTTCCTCTCCACATGACTGAAAAAGGCCTGAGAAGCTTTTTAACGGTCCTTTCTGTTTTTTGTTGTTGTGTTTTCCAGTTCTTTTCCCTGGTTCTGCAAGTCCTGTAAACCAGGCCCAGCAGAAAATACCACCCAACAGTTTTGTCTTCTGCAGCTTGTCCTGTTTCTCTCTCTTGTATTCTCTCTCTCTCTCTCTCTCTCTCATGTGTGTGTGTGTGTGCGTGTGTGTGTGATGATTGTCGTTTGGAGTGAAGTATTAATTCCAGAGGCGTTCACAAAATGGATTCCATGCACACCAAACGCTCATTATCATTTAACTCTAGTAATTTTCCTCTTCAGCGTTTGAGACGCAGTCTAGAGTTTAAAAT
The DNA here is from genome assembly GCA_027564155.1 of Gymnocypris eckloni scoliostomus. Taxonomy (NCBI): domain Eukaryota; kingdom Metazoa; phylum Chordata; class Actinopteri; order Cypriniformes; family Cyprinidae; genus Gymnocypris; species Gymnocypris eckloni. Next base: position 28,290 of record JAJHNS010000081.1, read on the forward strand.
GGAAGTTTAGACCAGTTAACGGCTTTAGCTCTAGCTCTCGAAAGCCCCGTAAAGCAATGTTATTTGCATTAGTAATGGTAAGTCATGCCATCAGTGGATTGATGAACTGTCATTTGATGCTGACACCCGAATTATAAACTCTGTTTTGTCTATCTTGATGTCTCTGTGTGCTTTATAGCGAAGCAGCCGACCTGAATCGCTTGTTCATTATACAACTTATGAAACTTGAGAGCACATCCCAGTGGAGATCCGGCTGTGCTTGCTTACATTTGGTTCATGACTTAAAAAATCAAGTTCAGGTGATAACATCTTGGCAGTGTGTCTAGTGTCATTTCCTTTTCTTGTAGTATTGTGCACTTGATGCTTTTGTTAAGGGTCCTTATGTGTTAGCATCCTCTGACAAAGCGAGTACTGATGTCAGTGCAAATGTAAAAAGAAAGTTTGACTTTGTTGGTCTGTGTGTGTGTGTGGCGCGAGAAGCGTGGCACGGTTTGATTGTGCCGTTTCCGTCCTGCAGGAGTGATTCCTGACGAATCCAAGGCTCTGTCGCTGCTCGCTCCAGCCAATGCCGTCGCAGGATTGCTGCCAGGAGGCGGGCTCCTCCCGACGCCCAACCCCGTCACATCTGTGAGTGTCAGAGTAACCCGAGACATCCAAGTTCCACCTAAATATTCACATTTAACTAATGCGCAAAACTTGAATATCGCGTGAAATATTTGCGAATAAAGCATCGTTTCCATCCAACAAGTCAAAGAGAACAAAATCATCACTTCCTGATAAACTGGCACTAAATATCAGTAAGAAGACTAGAAGCCAATGAATTAAACGTATGCACAAAACTTGAATATCGCGCAAAACTTTTGCGAATAAAACAGTTTCCATCCAACAACTCGGAGAACGAAATCATCACTTCCTGATAAACTGGCACTAAATATTAATTAGGAGAATCCATCCATTGAATTAAACTACTGTGCAAAACTTGAAAATCGCGTTAAACATTTGTAATATCTGATAAATGACTTGCGCCTCAGAGCAAGCAGACGAAACATTAATTAATTCAGTTAATGCTTTCGGAGGCGGACGCTGCTGTTTGGGAACGCAGGCGTGTAAGACAATTATACAGAAATACTTTACTCGGGCATTTCAGAAAGACCAAAACTACATATAGATGCTGTTAACGAGATCCCGTCACATAACGCAAACTCACAGAATTTTTCGGTGCACATATAAAATCTTATTATTCGGTAAATGTTTCAATCGTATTTTATGCACTTTCTTATTGGATAAAAGGTTTATCCGGCTCAAATGAGCGGATATATTTTATGCGCTTCTTGGCGTTTCCATCCAGATTTTTTTTAATGCGATATTCCAAAATGCACATAAAAATATGTGTATGGAAACAGCTCCTGTCATGATGCTGGTGTTTGTCTGTCCTCAGATCGGTGGTATTTCTCTTGGAGGTCTAGGAGGGCCGAACTTGGACCCCATGACCGCTCTGGCCATGGCGGCACCCAATTTAAACACTCAGGTTTGACTCCATCAATGCCCTGTTTGTACACCGGATCTGCTGAACTCTTTACTAATCGTTGATGTGGTATTTGTCTTAGGCTTTGTCAGCGGAGCAGCTTATGAAGCTTATGGCATCCATAGACCCCAAGTAAGTCCATCAGTATCATCAAACATCTACTCATTAGGGCCCTGCGAAATCAGTTTTAATGTTCCCCGATGTTTTTTTTTTCTTTGATAATTTAAAAGCATATGTAATTAATTGAAATTGGCCTTGTGAAATCAGTTTTGTTGTTACCAAAATTATTTTTCCCCTCAATTCAATTTTATTTCCCCTTTAACTTCTGGATTCCATTTTATTGGTATTTTTTTGTATTAATTAAAAAGCATATATAATGAATTTTAAATCATGAAATAATAAAATTTTAGGCTCCTGTGACTAAGTTAAAATTTTTGTGAAATTAACTAAATTGTAGTATTTAACAATTCATTAACTTAAAAAAATAGGGCTTTGCGAAATGATTTTTTTTATTTATTACATTTTTATAGTATACATTAACCATCAAAAACATGTATAATCAATAAAATTATTTAAACTTTAACAATTTAATAACTTAATATTTTTTACAATAATATAGGCCTGTGAAAAGTTGTATTTGTCCAGAAATGGTCTATTTTAATTGTTTATTTTTTGTTTTAATATAAACTATCAATAGCGATGATAATCAAACGACGAAATAAATGTTTTTAAATAACCATGAAAACATAACCTTTTTTATTATTATTATTCAGTGCTGCATAACATAAGTTTACTCCTAAAACATGGAATAAATCTTTTAAACATGCGTTGTTGTTTAGGAGTATTCTACTGTACACTTTATTTGAACTTAAACCAAACTTCTGACAGCTTCACATGAAGGATTTGTGTATTTAACAATGTTTTAAAAAAATTAATTATTATAGTGAAATCTTGGTAAAACTGCACCGCTCGGTCACACTTCATAGAGAATAATCCTTGCTTTTACTACTCATTATTAGTGTAAAATGTAATTTTATGCCGATTCCGAACTCGTTTTGCTCATTGCACAAATCATAGAGCCTTGCTCATCAAGTTCTCGTTAGTGACCTGCTGTGATTTCAGGCTGAATCATCTCGCCGCTGGGCTGAGCATGAACCCTGGACTGAAGGCGGACGGCTCGAATAAAGAGATCGAAGAAGCCATGAAGCGAGTGAGAGAAGCACAATCTCTGATCTCCGCGGCCATCGAGCCTGGAAGTGAGTGACTGATCAAAGATAGCCGCTTGTCTGAGCGAAAGCACGGTTTGCTAACGAGTTTGCTTCTTCAGATAAGAAGGATGATAAACGCAAGCGCTCCAGGTCCAGGTCCAGACGCAGGAGGTCCGGGTCCCGCTCCAGACACAGGTTTGTGGAGGCGTCTCAATCATCGAAGTCTAGGGCGGTCAACATGACTGAAAAACTACTTTTGAGTTTTGTACGATCAATTAAAAGGCATAATGTTTTAGTTTATAAACCAAATATGTGACCCTGGAGCACAAAACCAATCATAAGGGTACATTTTTTTCTAAATTAGATGTATGCATCATCTGAAAGCTGAATAAATCATATTTCCATTGATGTATGGAAAAACAATATTTGTAAATCTGGAATCTGAGGGTGCAAAAAAAATCTAAATATTAAGAAAATCATCTTTAAAGTTGTTCTTAGCAATGCATATTAATAATCAATAATTCAGTTTTGATATATTTACGGTAGGTTATATCTTCATGGAATATGATCTTAATATCATGATTTTGGCATAAAAGAAAAATCAATAATTTAGAAATATTGTTGGTTATTGCTACAAATATACCCGTGCTGCTTATGACTGCTTTAATGCTCCGGGGACACATATTTTTAATCAGGTTGCTTAAACAATTTTAAACGCCCATCCCTATTCTCTGCATTGATGCCCCCGCAATATTTAGATCATAGCATCTCATGCACCACTGATAAAGCTGCCGATGCACACTTAAAACTCAAATGCAATGTTTTATTTTAAATTCTAATTATTATTATTATATGACGGTCCGGTACCGCCAGGGTCTGATTTGAGTTTGCTGTGAGCGCAGGCGGTCCAAGAGTCATTCCAGACGGAGATCTCGCTCCAAGAGCAGGAGGAGGTCCAAGAGCCCCCGGAGGAGGACGACTCATTCCAGGGACCGCAGCAGACGCTCCAGGTCCAGGTGAGAGCAAGCGTGTGAGATATACCCTCGGGGTTCCTCTGGGTTCGTTGTGTTTACGTTTGTTTCTGATGCAGAGATCGGAGGAAGGAAGACAAGATCAGAAAACGTTCAAAGACTCCACCCAAGAGCTACAGCAGCGCCAGACGCTCGCGCAGTTCCAGCCGGTGAGTGTCGCGTTTTACTCCCAATTTTTATTGTTTTTGTAAAGGGGACCTATTATGAAAAATCTGTGAGTTAAAAAAATAATTGTACAGCCATTATTATGGCTGTACAATTATAATCATAATTCCATTTTATGATTGTTTTTGCCTTAAAGGTTTGTCATTCTGACCTTAGTTTTATCACACATGCTCTGTTAAAGTAAAAATGTGGAGTTACTGTACATTACCGTGGATCAGATCAGAGCTCATGTTGACCCAGCGAATGTCTTCCTCCAGCAAACGGCACCGGAGGAGTCGCAGCATGTCTCGATCACCCAAGAAGTTGCGATCTCCCAAGAGGAAAGTGTCCCGCTCCCCGTCTCCTCGCAGGTAACACACATGCATGCATGCACGCGTACGCACGCACACTCTCTCACTCACACACAGGCACTCTCTCACTCGTGCGCACACGCAGGCACGCACTCGCACACACACTCTCACTCAAACACTCACATTCACAATCACTCACTCACTCACTCACTCACACACACACACACACACACACACACTCTCACGCACGCATTCTCACACACTCACTCACACACACACACACTCACTCAAACACACACACACACACACACACACACACACACTCACACACACCTCACTCACACACACACACACACTCACTCACACACACACACACACACACACTCACTCACACACACACACACACTCACTCTCACACACCTCCTGACCTGCTTTAACCTGAAAACTCACTCTCTCTCAGACACAAGAAAGAGAAAAAGAAGGATAAAGACCGCGAGAGAGACCGAGACCGGAAGGATGATTGGGACAGAAATCGGGACAAAAGGGAACGTTCCTCCAGCAAGAAGAACAAAGAAAGGACAAGGACCGAGACAGAGACCGGAAGTCCGACAGCGAGAAGGGAGATGTGAAGGTGCGACTATCTCGTTCACTAACCAGTCAACAAGTGCGCTTTACATTCTACAGACCTGCCCACACGTGTGCATTTAGCCATTCGGCTCTCTAAACTACGCAAACCGAGTTTGACCAATCAGAGCTGGGTTCTCTCTCTCTGTTTGGGACAATATAGCGCTAAAAAATTATCAATTTTTTCTTATCAGACTATATCGATAATTATCATGATAAATGCCCAATCTTTATTTTCCACAAGTTTAAAGTCTAATTTTTGCTCAAAAGAAACCAGACCATTAATTTTCCTAAACATAATTAATATCTTAAATAAAAATGCATTTCTTAGTTTCTGCATGTTCTAATGAGTGATCGTTTCAAATCAAGAAACAGATTTATGTTGATTATGATAATAATAATAACACAATTATCTTAGAAATGCACATTTGATAGTAGCTTGATTTAGGATGCAGATGATTGTTCGTTTTCAAAATCCATAACATCTGTAAAAATTGTAGCGACCTCATTTTTATATTGCGAAATTAATAATTCTGACTAATCATTGTTCTTCCATAGTAGCATATATATTAAAGCATCACATAAAGCACACTTCAATACCATGGTTAAATATAACTATATGGTTTTATGTATTTGTATGATAAACAGTAGTCTAAAAACATAGCTTACATTACAATACACACTACGATGGTACGTCAATGTTTCAGACACAGTGATCAAAAAACATAAAATATTAATAATCTGTTGCACAGATCTTTAATTCAATGTAATGTTGAATTTTTTGCTTGTTAAGAAACCAATGAGTCAAGACTAACTTTAAAGCATATTCATATATCTTAACTTCTGGTTACATAAATCAATAAAATCCATGCACAAGTTAATATCAGTCATTTTACAATACAGTATAGAATATACAGAATATTATTCCCTTTTATGCAAAACGGAGATACAGCAAACCGAATATCAGATCTGTCATATGGCCAAAAATAATATTGTGTTGTCATTTATGTTTGAATAATAATAATTTTCTTGTATGCATTTATTTTTACATTATTTGCTCAACGACTCCCAAACAATTTGCTCGACGATACATTTTTCCAAACCCCTCCTGATCTGCGCTGATTGGTCGATTTCATTTAAAGCAGAGCGCAGTGCTACTTTGTGTACAGCGTTACCGTGGAAACAGATATTTTTAACTGGCAAAACATGACTTTGCATATTTCAGCATTCAGACCAATGCGAAAATCAACGGATGGTTTTATGCAGCAAACATGCAGAGCTGTAAATGTGAACCCGTATATGAAGAGTTCATTTGCAAAAACCGATAACTAAATTTGACATTTTTTCAGAAATCAGGGTTGTTTGATTTTTTTTCCAAGTAATTCCAAGTAATATCGGTAATTTACTAAATTAAAGTTAATTGAAAGTATGTTTTATTTTGTTGTTATACAATGTATTGTTGGCTATTGCTACAAATATACCTGTGCTCCATGGACACGTATATTAACTGCACCGCGTCACCGACGGTAGTTGATCCATTAACCCCCCCCACAGCCCTCAAAAAGATTGGCACATCTGCATTCTAGTCCGGCTTCTGAATTAATTATGTTCCTGTTCCGCAGGTGACCAGAGACTACGATGAGGAGGAGCAGGGCTACGACAGCGAGCGCGAGGAAGAGCACGAGAGGAACTCGGACGCCGCCTCGTCGCCGCAGGCTAAAGAGCCGCTAGCGGACAGCGCAGACGACGCGGGCCACGGCGAGTCGGACGGACGCAGTGAAGACCAGCGAGACGAAGACATGGACATGAGCGAATGAAACGGATCAGTGTATTGATAGAATTCAGTCTAACTTTCCTTCTTTTTTAACTTTGCATCCTCCGAATCTGCTGTGTTTACTGGTACATGCTCATCTTAAGATGTTCCCCGGGTTTTAGAGCCGTTTCTTCTCTCGTGGCTGATCTGGAACGATGTTATACTGTATATTTAGTGTAGTAGATCGTTAAAAAATACACCTATTTGGTATGTCTGTTTGCGGTTTCTATTTAACCGAAGAACCTTGAATTAAAAGTGCTTGGGTAACATTATCAAGCAGTGTTTTTTTTCTTCTTTTAATTAAATTGCATTTGTTTTTTTATAGTTAGCCCTGAGTTAGTTAGTCTTTTTAAACTTGTGGAACTTAAACGGATTACTTTTTCTCAACAGTCCAGCTGTATCTACCGCTATGTGTTGAACACGCCGTCGTCGTTGTTTGCTAAGAAACACTTATCTGTACCGTTTGCAATGTTACGAACTGAAAATAAAACTTCAGATAAAACTCTCGTCTATTTGTTCCTTCTAAACCACATCGTTAGGGCTGTTGTGAAACACTAAATTATATTTTAACAGGTGTAGTCAGAAGACGGTGTTAGCATTCGTTCGGTTTTGTTGTTGGAGAATGGGAAATTATATATGGTGAGTATATCTTGTGTTTTAAATGTCACGAGCAACAAATATAAATTCTTAAGTCAAGTTTTTGCGAGCGCTTTCAATAATGGCGTGAAATTATGATAATAATCTAAGTAATATCAGCACAAAGTAAATAAATTAAAGGTCCGTTCATACCATCAACGATAGCTATGTTTAGCGTCCACACAACGCGATCTATTTATTTAGCTTTAAATGCTCCATCTTTAAAGGGTGGATTCTGATTGGCTGTCGATCAATTTTAATATCGAGAGACAACGGCTCTGTGTGGATTTCACAATTCTTTTATAATAATAAACGATATATTTATTGATATGGTTATAGTACTCTGTATGAAAGGGTCTGAATTCAAAACTATGTGACTCGAACCTAACAGTTACATTTTTTAATCTATTTGTTGATGTTTTATTTATTTTAATGAATTAAATTGATTTATTAATCAGGACTGAGATTTAAAAATCAATGGTACTTAAGATTTATTTAAATCCAGACTCAAAACGCATCTGTTTAGCACTGTATCATAATTGTATTATTTAAAACTTTGAATTACCATAGTGTATGAAATGTGCTATATAATAAACTTGCCTATTTTGAGAATTAATCTGATCCCGGTTTCATAGACAAGACTTAAGTCTAGTCCTAGACTAAAATGTAAGTGAGCGGTTTTAACTGAAATAAACTAGCACTGACTGATCTTATAATATAACAGTGCCCTTGTTTTGTCTCTAGATGCACAGTTGCACACCAGTAATGTTTTTTTCTAAGCATATTTATTAAAATCACTTAAAAGGCCTAATCGTGGTTAAGTCCCTGTCTGTGAAACCGGACCCGAGTATACAAGGCTTATTAACCAACATACTCACTAAATATACAACGATTTAGCTTTAAATTGTCATACTTGTACCTGTATATTAGCGTCAAGCTGCCGTTGAGACAAAACTAGTCCATTAATATACAAAACAATCAGCACTGCAACGAAAAATAACATTAATACTCCGTCCTCAGAGGCGATGGTTGGCGTTGATATTGACGAGTCAATATTTGAACATAGTTTCCCGCTGAACCCCGCGACTGACCAATCAGAATCAAGTATTCCAGAAAGCCCGCGAAATAAGCACGTTATTTTAGTAGGCCTACTACTAACTACAGTAGATCTGACTCAAATGATTCATGATTCGCGCTCCCGAACTGACTCAAATGATTCGCGCTCCGCGGTCCCGAACTGACTCAAATGATTCGCGCTCCGCGGTCCCGAACTGACTCAAATGATTCGCGCTCCCGAACTGACTCAAATGATTCGCGCTCCGCGGTCCCGAACCGACTCAAATGATTCGCGCTCCGCGGTCCCGATCTGACTCAAATGATTCGCGTTCCTTGGTCCCGAACTGACTCAAATGATTCGCGGTCCCGAACCGACTCAAATGATTCGCGCTCCGCGGTCCCGATCTGACTCAAATGATTCGCGTTCCTTGGTCCCGAGCTGACTCAAATGATTCGCGGTCCCGAACCGACTCAAATGATTCGCGCTCCGCGTTCCCGAACTGACTCAAATGATTCGCGATCTGACTCAAGTGATTCGCGCTCCGCGGTCCCGAACTGACTCAAATGATTCGCGGTCCCGAACTGACTCAAATGATTCGCGCTTCGCGGTGTTTACTGCTGTGTGTGTGTGTGTGTTCACGCAGTGGTGTAGTCTACGTGATACGCAGGTATACGCCGTATACCCACTAGGAAAGTCAAAGGATTTCCGTATACCCACTTAAAAACGTGAGGATACGTAACAACATCGTTTTGTGACAGAACTTTCATTCATAGACAGTAAGTTAGGTAGATATGCGCTCAGCACACGAAAATGTTCGGCCGAAAATGGCATTATTGGTTTCGGGCAAATAAAAACAGGCGAAATGTAAACCGAAATGAATGTCACCCACCTCCCAACCGTGCGCAAGCGCTTAGGTTTCACTCACGATCGAGCTGTTATCACGCGTCTGCCTATCAAAGATTGTCATGTCAGCGCAGGACCGGCGATCTCCTGCCCCTTGCAGTGATCTGAATGATGATGTGACTGAGTGTTCGTGCAGGGTTCGCCTAAACACTTTAAGAATAAGATGACAATAAACGAGAACTGTCTGAACTGATCTCGATTTTAGGCTATTAAACGAATTAATGCATCATAACACAATCAAACATTACACATCTGTTAATTAACACAATTAATTAGCCCCCCAATAATTTAATATTATGATATATATATAATATATATATATATATATATTATATATATATATATTAGTATACGTTTTTAAAAGAGGCCATTTTGTTCAGTTTCGGTTTTCACGGTGCATGCATTATACATTTTCGGTTTCGGCCCAGAATTTTCATTTCGGTGCATCACTACAAAACTGCCTACCCTACCTTTTATGCTTTTATACGGCATGATGAAACCTCCTGGGACTGTGCTTGCTTAATCACCCATATTCTAACAGTACTATTTTAGCCATACACACTGTACGGACATCTCGGCCGCATTTTCATCAGTAACCCACATCTGCAGAGATGTAATGTGACTATATCAGTTTGTAAGCTTGAAGCACAAGCATGAGCACAGCCCTACAATGAAACAGAGACTTTTTAATGTTTTGTACATCAATAACCTCACACATTCAAGTATAACTTTTTTGGTGTTGGTCAACACTTATGTTGCCATTGCAAGTAATTAAATGACTTAGAATACAGTGGTGCTGTGCATTTTAAATGGTTAATGGGCAAATATGTATTCTTAAAATACAAATAATTCACGATATTTTGAAGTGCCCACGATAATAATATAGTGCATGTTCATTATCGTGATGTATTGTATTACAGATACTGGCACATGTCTAATTTAAAACATTTTACACCAATACAGCCACTTCCACAGTAGGAAAAATATAGACTATGAAAGTCAATGGTGCTGCCAACTGTCTGATTACCAACATTTTTCAAAATATCTTCTTTTGTGTTAAACAGAAGAAAGAAACTCATACAGTTTTGGAACAACTTGAGGGTGAGGAAATTATAACAATTTTCATTTTGGGTGAACTATACCTTTAAGAATGATGATACTATATGAATATGGTACCTGGAGCACAGGTTTTATCAGCTGACTGTCTTTTGTTGTTTATAATAAATTGGAATGTTGATAACACATAAGCAGTCTTTAATAATGCTCTCAATTACATGTAGATGCATACTTTATGCATTAGTGAGTGTGGTGGTGCCATGGGGTGTCGCTCTGGGATGGGTGCGTATGAGGCTGGGAGGGGAAAAAAGCACAGTATACTCACTACAAAAAGCTAGACTACACCACTGTGTTCACGGTGTGTGTCTTCACTACTCCGGGTGTGTGTTCACTGCTGTGTGTGTGTGTCTTCACTGCTCCGGGTGTGTGTTCACTGCTGAGTGTGTGTTTGTTCATGGTGTGTGTGTGTGTGTTCACGGTGTGTGTTTACTGCTGAGTGTGTGTGTTTGTTCATGGTGAGTGTGTGTTCACTGCCGTGTGTATGTGTTCATGGTGTGTGTGTGTTCACTGCCGTGTGTGTGTTCACGGTGTGTGTGTGTGTGTGTGTTCACGGTGTGTGTACACTTTGGATGGGTTAAATGAAGAGCATGAATTCCAAAGTACCCTCGTGAGTTTGAACATTATGCAAGGCATCAATATCTTGCTAATAAAGACAGTTTGGCCAAAACAAATCCTCACCAAAGACTGATACGTGGATATTTTATTAATTACAACTTGTCGTGTAAAAGTGCAGCGGGTTCATACAAGGCTCCTGCTGTACATCCGAGAGTTCAATGCATTTGGGAGAAAATCTGAAGGCATAAAGCAACTCTAAAAACAATGACATGAAACACAGGTGACAAAAATAAGCTGGTAACATAAAAAGTAAAACTGCAAAACATGGGAGTTTCCACACTAACCAGTAGTGGGTCATGGAAACGTCGACAGCACAGTTTTCCATTCAGAAAAGGAAAAATTAAACATAAAAGTCCAACGGGATATTGCTGTTGCAAACGTGTTCCCTCGGCACACAGATATAAAACACTCGCCGCCGTATCTCGAAACATTTTACACTAATATCTCAATAAACATAAAACTGGTCAATTATACTAAACATATTTAAATCCGAATGAATTTACATCCATCTATCAAGGTGAAAGTAAAGTTAAAGTCTGGTACATTTACATCCGGTCCCAATAAGAGAAAGCAAACGATCCGAACAAACATACAGTGAAGCAAACAACTCCATTTCCCAGAATGCAACACGCAAACGAACTGTAGAAGGAAGTGGTATTTACACAAAGTGTTTTTTTTTTGACAGGTTTCATACAATTCAACTCATATACAGACTTTCCTAAATATACACGGTTCCTTTAAGTGAAGCGTACAAAGTTATATATGAAAACTCGGCTTGTGTAATAACTTATAATGCCGTTTGCCGAGGTGATGTGAAGCGACGTGTTTTCTAACGTACCGCACCGTCCTGAGCTCCGTGCTTCCGGAGCTCAATCCGGCGCTTCATCATGTAGTGCAGCTTCGGATTCACACTCAGCACCATCCCTTTGTGTTCGTATGACGTCAAGTATTTCCTCCACGTGTCCATCTGCAATGGTCTGGACTCCGGAGTGACCGGAGGAGATGGAGGCGGTGCCGAAGCGGCTCAGAGGTCGGGGAAGCGGCTGGGATCTTCTTTGTAGTCGTTGGGAATCGTAAAAATGGAGTCATTGAACTCGTCGTAGCGGAACTCCTGAAAGGTCACGGTGGCCGTGATGGTAGGGAAAACGGGGATGTCTGGAAGAGAAGAACATACAGCGGTTATTGTAATTATGGGATAGCGACATGATTCGCCTCCAAACGAATCCACGTTCGTCTTTTTGGCCAACTACGCTACGCATTCATCACTGCATTAAATCATCTTCATATTATTTTACAAAATCCTGAAGAACAAAGCAAGCACTTCAGTCAACTATAATAAAACAATACAAACTGACATTCTAGTTATTTTTGCATCACAATGATCAAGTGGCAGATATTGGAAATTTACATACAGCTTTTTTTTTTTTTTGTTTTACTGTGTATAGTTTACAGTTTATTAGTTTACAATGTATTTTACAGTTTATTAGTTTGCAGTGTTTTTACAGTTTATTAGTTTACTGTGTTTTTACAGTTTATTAGTTTGCAGTGTACAGTTTATTAGTTTACAGTGTTTTTTACAGTTTATTAGTTTACAGTGTTTTTACAGTTTATTAGTTTACAGTGTTTTTTTACAGTTTATTAGTTTGCAGTGTTTTTACAGTTTATTCGTTTGCTGTGTTTTTTTACAGTTTATTAGTTTACAGTGTTTTTTACAGTTTATTCGTTTACAGTGCAGCCATCCCGCCTGCGATTAGTTTTTTTTACAGTTTTTTTTTTAAGTTTGCTGTGATGCATGTTTTTAAAGGGTCATCGGATGCTAAATTCACTTTTACATGTTGTTTGAACAAATGTGTGTGTTGCAGTATGTACGCAACCATCCTATAATGATAAAAATCCACCCAGTGCTTTTTAAAATCCTGATAAATCATATCCCTTTCTCAGATCAAGCCGATCTCAGATTCTTGCCTGTGATGTCACAAACCCAGGCCCCTCCCACAACTGTTGATTGACACTGGTGTTTAATCACAGACTCCGCCCTGAGTGTGTGTCAGCACAGCTCATTAGCATTTAAAGGGACATGCACCGAAACGGGTCGCAGTGAACAGAGCTGATTTTGACAGAGTAAAAAGGTGTTTTTTACACTACCATTGAGCAATTATAACCAAAGTACGTTATAGACTAACCGAATTAGAATAGAGAGTGCTCGAGTTAGAGGGTCGAATAAAGAGATGTGTTTCTGCTACATGTTTACCTAGCTTGACGGGAAATCCAGGCGGAAGCTTCATCTGAACAAACTCTCTGAGTTTATTAAAGTGCTTGAAGGGTGCGATGATCTCCAAAACATTTAACAGCCTGGAAAACAAGTCGTGATCAGTACAGATGGAAGGGGGGGGGGCATATGCTCCACGCAGAATTTCCAGTTTTAACAAACAGGGAGTCGACACTTACGACTCGATGCCCAGAGGAAAGTCCTGACTCATGGCCACGGTTGCTTTGAAGTTCTTCTTGCTCTCTTTGCACACGAGCTCTCGGCCCAGATGCGGAGCCCTAGAAGAGACCGAACACAGGTCATGAGCCTCCAGCAGTGCGTCTGACTCGTGTTTCGGACGGTAATGGCTTCTCGTATGGACGTCTGTAACAATGCATGCACCTCCAGATGTGTGCTCACGTGGCCAGCCACATGATTGTCTGCCGTAAATACAATTATGTTTATTATGTCAAATTTATAATCCTATTTACTATATGATTATCTAAATCTCCTGATTTGAAAATAGACCCTGATAGCACACGGAGACGTCTATATGAAGACGAGAGTTTGCACATCTGCAATACGTCCCATCAGAGACGTCTATTAAATGTCTTTTATGATTTAGAATGAGTGTAAAACTGATATCGTATAGACGTGTGTACACAGCAGATGCTTTCCAGATCAAGTGATCTTTAACAGACGTACATGTGCGACACTAACTCATTTTGCAAGTTTGCATGCTTGTTGCACTCGCTGTTATGAAGTATTGTTATTTTAAATTATTTTCAGAATAAATATGCATGTTACAGTGAAGCGCAATACGGTGTTCGGACCAAGCGGAAACCTCCCGCTCGCTCTCGTGAAACTAAAACCGTGATTCGTCGACTGGCTGCTAGAGGCGGGCTCTAAAAGAGAGACCCCCCCCTGCCCCCCATGTTAAAATACCCAAATTTACAGCAGAATAAGTATGTTTACAGTCTGGTACAAAAAGTGGTTTTGGTCTATATCACTAATTTTGTCCTTCGTGATAACTGTGAGGGTTCAGGTATTAAACATTGAATCAGAGATGTGGATTCGGACGGTAATGAAAATCACTACCGCCTTAAATGGTGAAAACACCCCACGCCCCCCTGAGAAACGATTACCGTCCGAATAGGGCGTATGATGTGACGCTTTCCCGTCTCAGCGGTGATGTACTCCTCCCAGGAGATGGTGTTCGGAGACGGAGCGGTCAGCGACTGACGCCTCACCGGCTGCGAGAACACAGAAACACGAAGGTTCAAATACAGAAAACTCATCAGTGAGCAACATCTCTCGGGACAAAAACTTGAATTTACACTGTACACCAGCAGAGGGCGCTGCACAAGCAACCCCAGCTCAGCATTAACGATCTAGAGTTTTATTTTAGGTTTTGTGTCTTTAAGAATATATATCAGCGGTATAAGTACCAAAAAACACCTCAATTGATTTTACAGCAGGAGCTCTGGTGAAAACAGCTCGATTTTGTTCAGTCTAATTAATATTCATGAGCCTGTCTTCTGATTGGCCTGTTGTTTTCTGAGTGACGCACGGCTCGGCCAATCACAGGTTGAGGAGCGAAAGCGCACCGATAGAAAGGAGATGGAATAATCGTTTTATCACGTATTTTTTATAATCGTTGGAGGCCGGAATGGAAAATGTACTTGGATTAATTGATAGTTTTCGGTCACGTGACCGCAAATATTTAGATCACATCTAAAAAGAATAAAACAAAGGTATTTCTGAACAAAATGCAAGTTTTAGCCATTTGCAGTCCATATTAAGTTTTATTCCAGTACGACAAAACGTTGTAAAAACACTTAAAGTGCAGGTAATATATTTAAAACCGTAATATTAAAAGTAAATACACACAATTTTATGTGTATTTCTCCATTGAGGCAATGCGAAAGAGTACTCTCTCACATGCTGTGAGACGCGCTTTCTGTGTGTGTGTGTCTGTTGTGTGTGTGTGTGTGTGTGTGTGTGTCTGAGTGTGTGTGTGTGTGTGTATGAGTGTGTGTGTGTTTATGTGTGTGTGTGTGTGTGTCTGTGTGTGTGTGTGTGTGTGTCTGAGTGTGTGAGTGTGTCTGGTGTGAGTGTGTGTGTTCGTGAGTGTGCGTGCGTGCGTGTGTGTGTGTGTGTGTGTGTGTGTGTGTGTGTGTGTCTGAGTGTGTGTGTGTGTCGTGTCTGAGTGTTTGTGTGTGTGTATTTGTGAGTGAGTGTGTGTGTGCGCGTATGTGTGTGTCTGAGTGTTTGTGTGTGCGTGTGTGTTTGTGTGTGTGCGTGTCTGTGTTTGTGAGTGAGAGTGTGTGTGTGTGTCTGAGTGTTTGTGTGTGTGTGTGTGTGTGTCTGAGAGTGTGTGTCTGAGTGTGTGTGTGTGTGTGTTGTGAGTGAGAGTGTGTGCACGTGTGTGTGTGTGTGTGTGTCTGAGTGTTTTTGTGTGTGTGTGTGTGTGTCTGTGTGTGAGTGAGTGTTTGTGTGTGTGTGTGTCAGAGTGTGTGTCTGAGTGTGTGTGTTTGTGAGTGAGAGTGTGTGCACATGTGTGTGTGTGTCTGAGTGTTTGTGTGTGTGTGTGTGTGTGTCTGAGTGTGTGTGTGTGTTTGTGTGTGTGTGTGTGTGTGTGTGTCTGAGAGTGTGTGTGTGTGTGCGTGTGTGTCTGAGAGTGTGTGTCTGTGTGTGTGTGTGTGTGTGTGTGTGTGTGTGTGTGTGTGTGTCTGAGTGTGTAGTGTCTGTGTGTGTGTGTGTGTGTGTGTGTGTCTGAGAGTGTGTGTCTGAGTGTGTCTGAGAGTGTGTGTGTGTGTGTGTGTGTCAGTGTCTGCGCTCAGAAACCGGACTGAATTGAGTTCTCAGATTTACTCGTATATCTTCTCTAAGTGTATTCTAGCTTAGGTCCATGTGTTCTAAACCTCTTCGTTCTGAAACGAATCTCTCCCTAACATTTCCGTCTCGTTGTTATGACAGCGAAAACGTCAACAGAGTTACGTCATAATGTGAGTCATTCAAAACCCGTTGTGGTGTGTTATCGTCTCGCCAGCCGTAGCTCACCTCGAAGCTCTGCTCGATGACACCCCCCCCTTTGCTGAAGCTCTCCATGATGGCCTTGTTCCTCAAGATGTCCTCCTCGCTCAGATGCTCGCGTCTCTTTCTGGACTCCAGAACCAGGCCGTTCACCATGTAGAAATCAGCGAGGAAGTTCCCCACCTGCTCCTGCGGGAGCGCCAACGAGACACTATCAGACCACTCACAACAACAGCATCGAGTTATATTCTCAGATTCTAACCATAATTAGATGATATTTGTGTCCCTGGAGCACAAAACCAGTCTTAAATATATTTGTAGCAATACATTGTATGGGTCAAAATTATACATTTTATTTTTATGCCAAAAATCATTAGATATTAAGATCATGTTCCATGAAGATATTCCTACCTTAAATATATCAAAACGTAATTATTGATTAGTAATATGCATTGCTAAGAATAACTTTAAAGATGATTTTCTCAATATTTCGATTTTTTTTTGCACCCTTCAAATATTGTCCAAACCATACATCAATGGAAATATGATTTATTCAGCTTTCAGATGATGCAAAAATCTCAATTTCAACCCTTAAGACTGGTTTTGTGCTCCAGGGTCACATGTGTGTGTGTGTTTTTGAGCAGGTTTAAGCGTGTACTCGTCTTAATAAGTGAGTCGTTGAATCATTCTTTCAACCATTTCATCCAAAACAAGCAAGTGACTCTCTATAATAGATGCTTTAAATCATTCAATCATTTTGATGATTGATATATATATATATACACACACACACATTGTTGGCAATTATCAGCAGATAAACTGGTTTGAAGTCAGTTATTTCTGTAGTGTGTCAGACGTTTCCAAACATTATTAATTTTAATAATCAGTGATATTTCTGAGTCTGTCTGGAACCACATGAAGAAACAGAACAAATCCAGAAGAAGACGCTTTAAACACAAACATGTTGATTTAGTTTAGTTCATAGATAAAGAAAACCTGTTTATGACCGCGTCCTCGTTTTACAGCATACGTGTCTAAAGCGTTTAACAGCGCTGGAGCTTCTCAGGAGGTTTCTTGAAGCGTCTTCTTCTGGATTTATTCTGTTTCTTCATGTGGTTCCAGACGGACTGATGATGATCAGATCTCAGAAATATCACTGATTATTAAAATGAATAATGTTTGGAAACGTCTGACACACTACAGAAATAGCTGACTATCTCCTGCAGATACTAGTGTCCTGATGGATTTGGTCGTCTCCGGTCACGTACGGTTTTGTCCTCTCTGAAGAGCCAGCCGGTCTGTGCGCGGGAGAACGTGATGGATTTGGTGGAGAGCGTAGCGGAGTAAACGTCGCTGCTCATCAAGATATCCACCTCCTCCTCCGTCTCCATCTCCGACTCCTGAAACACACACGCACGTCACACGTGTCACACACACACACACACACGTCACACACACACACACACACGTGTCACACACACACACACACACACACACACACGTCTCACACACACACACACACACGCTCACACACACACACACACACACCTCACACACACACACACACAAACACACACACACACACACACACACACACACACACCACTACACACACACACTCACACACACACACACACACACACACACACCACACACACACACACATGTCACACACACACACACACACACGTCACTCACACACACACACACACACACACACACACACACAGACGGAGAACGTGCCTCGTGATGAATCCGCTGATAAACCTTCTGCTCGTTGTCCAGAACCACGAAGGACTCGGACGGAGCGGCGTCTCCACAGAAGATGAAGCTCAGGTCTCCTCGCTGACACTTCATATCGGTGAAGTCGATCAGTGTAGTGTCCAGACTACAGCACAAGCACACAGACGTCACAGTTCAGATGAATAAATCATAATTACACTGATGTATGGTTTGGACAATATTTGTAAATCTGGAATCTGAGGGTGCAAAAACATCTAAATATTGAGAAAATCATCTTTAAAGTTGTTCTTAATAATGCATATTACTAATCAATAATTATGTTTTGATATATTTACTAAATATCTTCATGGAACATGATCTTAATATCCTAATGATTTTTGGCATTAAAGAAAAATGTATAATTTTGACCCATACAATGTATTGTTGTCAATTACTACAGATATAGCTGTGCTGCTTATGACTGCTCCAGGGACACAAATATAACATGTCAAGAAACTTGTCATAACTGATAACTCCATTTATAACAATTTTCAAAAATCATATTTTTTCATCGTGCATTGCAATTAATCTCCATCAAACTGCAGCTGGGTTATTTTGATTATGTAAAAAATACAGCTAATTAACAACTAACACAATAAAACATGATTCTTGAAAATAAAAAGGCGGAGTTATCTGTTTATGCAAATAAACTCTTCATATAATATCTCCAATATCTGTGAGATACGAACACAGCTGTTATTATTATTATTTTGAACATGACTTTATTTTTGTGTTTTCACTTTAATTGAAGTTTTTGTAATTTTGTTGTGTGCTTTTAGTATTTTATTTATATATATATTTTAAAAAATGATACATTTTATTGTTTTTATTTATTTAACTTAAAAAAAATAATTGATATTTTATTACATTCATTTAAACCAAAAAGCAAAAACATATTTTGATTGAGGGACGTGGAACAAACGTAAAAGTTCCATGATATCCAACTATATTAAAATGTATTAATTACTGATTAATATAATAAATGTATTAATTACTGATAATATAAAAATAATGTTTAATAAAAAATAATTTATTTCAATCAAACTGAGTTTTTTTACAATTAAAAAATTTAAAACAAAAAGGTTCACATAAAAATAATAAATTAAGTTATGCTTCAATGGCATGTCTTTTTCTGTTTATGTTTATTAATAAGTTTATGTTTTATTATATTTCAAGCAACACGTGTTTTTATGGTTTTAGTTTTAGTTAACAATGAATCAAAATGTATAATTAAATATATAATATAAACTCCATAATATATAATATGAATTAATTATGGTCAAGCTGACCTGTGACGGTTAAACCAGCTGAGATGAGTTATTATGAGTATGTAGAGATGCATATTAATATCATGCTTCGTTCAGAGCGGGAATATGAATCTCTCACGGACTCAGCGGGACTCAGAGCAAACGTACCGGATGTTGATGCCCTGTTTGTAGATCTTACAGGTGTCGGAGGGTAAAATCCGTGAGAGTAAAGGCACTGAGGAAGAGAAAATCAACAACTTCAAACAAACATCTGCTGGACAATACGAGCAACAAACTGAACAAACACGGGCACAGACTCACAGACAGACTCACAGACAGACAGACACTCACAGACTCACAGACACACACTCACAGACTCAAAGACAGACTCACAGACACACACACACACACACACACACACACACACACAGACAGACTCACAGACACAAACTCACAGACAGACAGACTCACACACACACACACACACACACACACACACAGACAGACAGACTCACAGACAAACTCACAGACAGACAGACTCAGACACAGACTCACACACAGACAGACTCACAGACACACACACACAGACTCAAAAGACACAAACTCACAGACAGACAGACTCAGACACAGACTCAGACTCAGACAGACAGACAGACAGACAGACAGACTCACAGACACACACACACACACACACAGACAGACTCACAGACACACACAGACTCAAAAGACACAAACTCACAGACAGACAGACTCACAGACTCAGACTCACAGACACAGACTCAGACAGACACACACAGACTCAAAGACACAGACTCACAGACAGACAGACACAGACTCACAGACTCAAAGACACAGACTCACAGACAGACAGACAGACTCAAAGACACACACACACACACACACAGACTCAAAGACACAGACTCAGACAGACAGACTCACAGACTCAAAGACACACACACACACAGACACACACAGACACACACAGACAGACTCACAGGAACAGACACACGGGCACAGACTCACAGACACACAGACTCAAAGACACAGACTCACAGACACACACACACACACACACACAGAGACAGACATACTCACAGACAGACAGACTCACAGGAACAGACACACGGGCACAGACTCACAGACACAGACTCAAAGACACAGACTCACAGACAGACAGACTCACAGACACAGATATACAGACACAGACTCACAGACAGACAGACTCACGGGCACAGACTCACAGGAACAGACACACAGGAACAGACACACGGGCACAGACTCACAGACTCACAGACACACAGACTCAAAGACACAGACTCACAGACAGACAGACTCACAGACACAGATATACAGACAGACTCACGGGCACAGACTCGCGGGCACAGACTCACGGGAACAGACACACAGGAACAGACACACGGGCACAGACACACAGGAACAGACACACGGGCACAGACACACGGGCACAGGCACACGGGCACAGGCACAGACACACTCTCTGTTTCACAGGCACACACTCACCCCAGCTCTGGAAGTCCCAGTGCAGCTCCAGATAGAAGTCACCCAGCTACAGAACAACAACACAAGAGTGATGAAACCCAGAAACAGCGACTGCACATGATGCTGTTCAGATTAATAAACCATTGTGTGTTAACCCTGTTTTATGAGTAGAGATGCAACGCTCTGGATAAATCAGAAATCACAATTTATTTGATTCTCCCACGATTCTAAACTTAAGTACGCATCATATTAATGCATAATTTACAAAAGGCGGTGACACGATATTAATCGCTGCAATCTATTTAAAAGTCTTTCATTAATATTTGTTTTTATTTTTAGAGATATAAGCACATGTGAGGCTACCTGCTGGGCATTTCTGCCAGCTGCAGGGTTATGAAATAGTGCAATGCAAATTATGAAAAAGTAGATTGAGTGAATGAGTGTGTGTGTGTGTGTGTGTCCAGCTGATTTACCTCCTTCAGTGCTTTGAGCAGACGCGGTCTCTTGTCCTCCACACTCTCTCGTGACTGCTGCTTCAGTTTCCTCAGCAAAGCCGTGACTAAAACACAACACATCAACCATTAGCTTCCCATTTCATCCGTCACCTGAACATATGGTTTCAAAACAGTTTTATATGAATGGGTGCCGTCAGAATGAGAGTCTGATAAAAACATCACAGCACTCCAGTCCATCAGTTAACATCTGGAGAAGACAAAAGCTGAAACACATCCAGCATTAAGACGAAAAAGTGAAAAAGTGCATCTACTGTGGTCTCTCACATCAAGTGAGAGTTAATAAACATCTCATAAAAGCAAATTTTTAGATGTTTTTAATTAGAGACAGTCTGATCATGCCATCTAAATCTGCTGTGATTGCACTGATTTGCACAGTAATTGAAATGACTGTCGTTTGTTTTTCATTTTCTGTCGATGTCCGTCACGTCTGGACTTGCACCGCAAGCTCTTGAGAACTGACGACAGAAACCGGTCGATTCTGATTCACAGCCATTAAACTCCCATGATGCACAGCGTGTCACACAAGCACCTCCATCACTAAACTCAGAGCAGACAGATGGAGCGCTCTGCTTCGGCTCTAATCTCAGTCTCCGATTGGCTTCGGGAACCAGTTTCCCTGCCAGAGGAGCTCAGATGAACCAGACCAGAAGAGCGATGTTTATCTGCAGCGTGTCCAGAAACCAGTGTTACATCCTCAGTTAAACTAACTAGTACTAGTGAAGAGATAACCAGCTCAACACAGAGAAAACAATCTCTCATTTACTCTTAGTCACATGGTTCCAAACATGTATGATTTTCTTCTCAAGATATTTTGAAGAACACTGGAACCAAACAACTTTGGACCCCATTGACTTTCACTGTTTAAACCACAAACTACAGACACTTTCATCACAATATCTACTTTTGTGGTTCACATACCAAAGTCAATTCATACAGGTTTGGAACCACATGAGAGTGAGTAAATAGGACAGAATGATCAGTTTTTAGTCTTTAAACTAGTCGACCAACATCTAAGATGACCTCTGATGTCATCAGTCAAAGGTCACGACCCACTTCTGAACAACTCGTGAACTCGGCCGATGGGAGTGACAGTGAGATCAAATTAAAATGAGTGATTCATGTGCTGCGTCTCCATCATCATTATCACCTTCACCCACCATCACTGATTCATCATCATCTTCACTGAGAAATTAATAACTCAAGCCACCAAACGTAGAGAAATAGTATCAAATTAATCTAAAGAGTATCAAAAGTATTGAAATAGCTGCAAAAGTACTAAAATAGTGTCGAAAGTACTGAAATATCAAAAGTACTGCATTAGTATCAAAAGTACTGAAATATCAAAAGTACTGCATTAGTATCAAAAGTACTGAAATATCAAAAGTACTGCATTAGTATCAAAAGTACTGAAATATCAAAAGTACTGCATTAGTATCAAAAGTACTGCATTAGTATCAAAAGTACTGAAATATTATCAAAAGTTCTGCATTAGTATCAAAAGTACTGAAATATTATCAAAAGTAATGAAATATCAAAAGTTCTGCATAAGTATCAAAAGTTCTGAAATATTATCAAAAGTACTGCATTAGTATCAAAAGTACTGAAATATTATCAATAGTTCTGCATTAGTATCAAAAGTACTGAAATATTATCAATAGTTCTGCATTAGTATCAAAAGTAATGAAATATAAAAAGTTCTGCATTAGTATCAAAAGTACTGAAATATTATCAAAAGTTCTGCATTAGTATCAAAAGTACTGAAATATTCTCAAAAGTACTGCATTAGTATCAAAAGTAATGAAATATCAAAAGTTCTGCATTAGTATCAAAAGTACTGAAATATTATCAAAAGTTCTGCATTTGTATCAAAAGTACTGAAATATTATCAAAAGTACTGAAATATTATCAAAAGTTCTGCATTAGTATCAAAAGTACTGAAATATTATCAAAAGTACTGCATTAGTATCAAAAGTAATGAAATATCAAAAGTTCTGCATAAGTATCAAAAGTACTGAAATATTATCAATAGTTCTGCATTAGTATCAAAAGTAATGAAATATCAAAAGTTCTGCATTAGTATCAAAAGTACTGAAATATTATCAAAAGTACTGCATTAGTATCAAAAGTACTGAAATATCAAAAGTACTGCATTAGTATCAAAAGTACTGAAATATTATCAAAAGTTCTGCATTAGTATCAAAAGTACTGAAATATTATCAAAAGTACTGCATTAGTATCAAAAGTACTGAAATATTATCAAAAGTTCTGCATTAGTATCAAAAGTACTGAAATATTATCAAAAGTACTGCATTAGTATCAAAAGTACTGAAATATTATCAAAAGTTCTGCATTAGTATCAAAAGTACTGAAATATTATCAAAAGTACTGCATTAGTATCAAAAGTAATGAAATATCAAAAGTTCTGCATTAGTATCAAAAGTACTGAAATATTATCAAAAGTTCTGCATTAGTATCAAAAGTACTGAAATATTCTCAAAAGTACTGCATTAGTATCAAAAGTAATGAAATATCAAAAGTTCTGCATTAGTATCAAAAGTACTGAAATATTATCAAAAGTTCTGCATTAGTATCAAAAGTACTGAAATATTATCAAAAGTACTGAAATATTATCAAAAGTTCTGCATTAGTATCAAAAGTACTGAAATATTATCAAAAGTACTGCATTAGTATCAAAAGTAATGAAATATCAAAAGTTCTGCATAAGTATCAAAAGTACTGAAATATTATCAATAGTTCTGCATTAGTATCAAAAGTAATGAAATATCAAAGTTCTGCATTAGTATCAAAAGTAATGAAATATCAAAAGTTCTGCATTAGTATCAAAAGTACTGAAATATTATCAAAGTACTGCATTAGTATCAAAAGTACTGAAATATCAAAAGTACTGCATTAGTATCAAAAGTACTGAAATATTATCAAAAGTACTGCATTAGTATCAAAAGTAATGAAATATTATCAATAGTTCTGCATTAGTATCAAAAGTACTGAAATATTATCAAAAGTTCTGCATAAGTATCAAAAGTACTTAAATATTATCAAAAGTACTGCATTAGTATCAAAAGTACTGAAATATCAAAAGTACTGCATTAGTATCAAAAGTACTGAAATATTATCAAAAGTTCTGCATTAGTATCAAAAGTACTGAAATATCAAAAGTTCTGCATTAGTATCAAAAGTACTGAAATATTATCAAAAGTTCTGCATTAGTATCAAAAGTACTGAAATATCAAAAGTTCTGCATTAGTATCAAAAGTAATGAAATATCAAAAGTTCTGCATTAGTATCAAAAGTACTGAAATATTATCAAAAGTACTGCATTAGTATCAAAAGTACTGAAATATCAAAAGTACTGCATTAGTATCAAAAGTACTGAAATATTATCAAAAGTACTGCATTAGTATCAAAAGTAATGAAATATTATCAATAGTTCTGCATTAGTATCAAAAGTACTGAAATATTATCAAAAGTTCTGCATAAGTATCAAAAGTACTTAAATATTATCAAAAGTACTGCATTAGTATCAAAAGTACTGAAATATCAAAAGTACTGCATTAGTATCAAAAGTACTGAAATATTATCAAAAGTTCTGCATTAGTATCAAAAGTACTGAAATATCAAAAGTTCTGCATTAGTATCAAAAGTACTGAAATATTATCAAAAGTTCTGCATTAGTATCAAAAGTACTGAAATATTATCAAAAGTTCTGCATTAGTATCAAAAGTACTGAAATATCAAAAGTTCTGCATTAGTATCAAAAGTACTGAAATATTATCAAAAGTACTGCATTAGTATCAAAAGTACTGAAATATTATCAAAAGTACTGCATTAGTATCAAAAGTACTGAAATATCAAAAGTTCTGCATAAGTATCAAAAGTACTGAAATATTATCAAAAGTTCTGCATTAGTATCAAAAGTACTGAAATATTATCAAAAGTTCTGCATTAGTATCAGAAGTACTGAAATATTATCAAAAGTTCTGCATTAGTATCAGAAGTACTGAAATATTATCAAAAGTACTGCATTAGTATCAAAAGTACTGAAATATTATCAAAAGTTCTGCATTAGTATCAAAAGTACTGAAATATTATCAAAAGTTCTGCATTAGTATCAAAAGTACTGAAATATTATCAAAAGTACTGCATTAGTATCAAAAGTACTGAAATATTATCAAAAGTTCTGCATTAGTATCAGAAGTACTGAAATATTATCAAAAGTTCTGCATTAGTATCAAAAGTACTGAAATATTATCAATAATTCTGCATTAGTATCAAAAGTACTGAAATTCATTCGGATTATCCGCTTTAAAATGCAGAATTTCTAATAAATAAATAAATAATGATAAGATCCTAGCAGATACGCAGTCCACTGCAAATGATTCCTGAGTAAACTGAGCTCTGGCCCGCCTGTGATCGTTAGCTGAACGAGCTCTTCATTAGCACAGACTGAGCATCGTTAGGAGCTGGTAAACACACATTAATGCTCGCAGGATTTTCAGTGAATTAGCGCTGATGGTGTAACGTAATCCAGAGTGAGATTTAATCTGCATTTAATCTAACTCACCACAACAAAAGACACGCATTTAATCTGGACTCGTGCTGTTCTTAATGGAGGAGATCAGAGCGGAGCACATCGCACACACATATACACTCACTCTCTCACACACACACACACACACACACACACACACACACACACACAAATGCACTCTTACTCACACAAGCACACTCACACACACACACTCACAGACTCATGCACGCACACACACACACACTCACTCTCTCACACACACTCACACACACACACTCACTCTCACACACACACACACACACACTCTCACACACAAATGCACTCTTACTCACACAAGCACACTCACACACACACACTCCACAGACTCATGCACACACACACTCACTCTCACACACACACACACACACACACTCTCACACAAACACTAAAATAAATATAACTAAAACTTCCTAAAAACATATTTATAAATAATAAAAATGACAAAACAATGAAAATTATTTAAAAAAAAAAAAAAAAAATGACAAACACATCAAAATGTAAACATTTAAATGAAAACACAAAATATAAATAAAATCTATTTCAAAATATGAAGAAAGACTGTCGTACTCATCTGTCGGTCTCCGTAGCTGATGGCCTCGGCGAGCGGACTCCATCCCTGAGCGTTCTTCACCTTCACTGGTGCATTATGGGCCAGCAGGAGATGAGCACATTCTGAGGAGGAGAGACGAGCAGATCAAAGCTTTCACTCACATCACAGACAGAGATAAACCAAACACCAACTACATCTACGGTCTCCAAACTACAGACTTCTGCATCTATGCATGCTTTTCTATACATGTCCCTGATTTCATCATGCATTACAGATGCGTTAAGACACAGCAGAACCCTTTCACCCAGTGCACGAGTTACAGAAATGACGCTCAGATCCCGATTTAAACATTAAAGAGGTGCAGCAGCTAAATTTAACATCCCTCTTCTGCTGCGACCACAAAGGAACGCCTTTAAATCCAGCGTTCAGAAGAAAGAGACACTAGTGGACGTCTAGAGCCAGTAAAGATGAACACTACACACTTCTCAAAATAACACCTGAGAGAGAACACTTCAAACTCTAGTACACTATATAGTGCATGTGTACTGCATTATTTAGCATTTAATAACATTTTATATTTTAATGTCTCAACCTTTGACATTAAAATAAAAATATTTAAAAAAAAAAACATATGTATTATAAAAACTAAAAATAAATATATTTTGTACCAATATATATAAAAAAACATTATTTTGTATATATTTTGTATTTTTTTTTTTTTTATGTACAATGCAATAAAATAAAAATAGTACTTTAATATATTATCGTAAAATAATAACAAATACATAATATAATAAAGTCATAGATTTTAACATTTAATACACTGCATAGTTTTAAGTCACTAAGTTGATAACTGTTCATGTAAATATCACTATCATTATGCAGCTAAGGAATAAAATTCCTTATAGAATAGAAAATATAAATGTTTTCCCGCCAAAATCTAAGCTGCCAAAAATAAAGTCAGAATTGAGATAAAGTCGCAAATTCCATTTTTACATTTTTTACATGTTAAATCAGAAATCGAGGGTGGGGGTGGGGGGTCTTAAGGCCAAAGTATACTTCACTTTGTATGCGTACGCGAGGGACAGAGTACAGTGTGCGTGTGATGCGAATTTCGTCATCAGAATAGTACATGCGTACTGTACGCGCGCACCCGGATTTTTGTAACGGGCCACACGTGCGCATTAAACTCTCGTGCAGTAATAATTTATCCACAAGGTGGAAACAAGAAAAGAATTAAAGTGCTTAATTTGAGCCGGACCCTGGTGGATCCTGTTCCAGAAGATGTCAGATTTTGGATTTTTGTGTTCCGGTATTTGTTTTTAAAGATCTAAAGAGTGTGTGTGTGTGTGTGTGCGAGTGCGGGAGTGCATGCATGTGAGTGTGTGTGTGAGTGATTGTGTGTGCGTGTGTGTGAGTGAGTGCGTGTGTGTGTGTGTGAGTGCGTGTGTGTGTGTGTGTGTGTGTGTGCGAGAGTGCATGCGTGTGAGTGTGAGTGATTGTGTGTGCGTGTATGTGGTGAGTGCGTGTGTGTGAGTGCGTGTGTGTGCGTGAGCATTTGTGTGTGCGTGTGTGTGTGTGTGTGTGTGTGCGTGCGAGTGCATGCGTGTGTGTGTGTGTGTGTGTGTGTGTGTGTGTGTGTGTGCGTGCGAGTGTATGCGTGTGAGTGTGTGTGGGAGTGCATGCATGTGAAGTGTGTGTGTGTGTGTGTGTGCGTGTGTGCGAGTGCATGCGTGTGTGTGTGTGTGTGTGTGTGTGTGTGTGTGTGTGTGTGTGCATGTGTGTGGCGTTTGTGTGTGCGGGTGCGTGTGTGTGGGAGTGCATGCGTGTGAGTGTGTGTGTGTGTGCGCGTGAGTGTGAGTGTGTGTGTGTGTGTGTGTGAGTGCATGCGTGCGTGCGTGGGAGTGCATGCGTGTGAGAGTGTGTGTGTGTACACTCTGAACACAATGAGGCAGGTTTACAGCAACAGTCTTCACTAAATCAGCCGGTGAGGTCTTCCATTCCCGCTACGCCGCTGAGAAATCCTGCTTAAATGATTAATAAGCGTGTAGTGTAGTAATGAAATTAGAGTGTAGTCGTGCGCTCACAGGGGAGCTGTGCATGAATATTTCACCACGGCCCGCATTCACTGACAGATGCATTCGGCATTACTAAAGAGAACATCAAAACCTCCCGGAGTACATTAAATACAGTCAAATTCAGCAGACGTATGTCACCAACTGTATGAAATCATAACTAAAGATATGAATACCAATAAACAGCACTGATAAAACACTTATGATGATAATTATCATGTTCAACAGTCATCAAAATCTACTCTACACTAAACACTTTTAAATATATAAATAGAAAAAATATATAATTGTATTATTATAGTATATTGTAATACGTGTCCCTGCAGCACTCATAAGCAGCAAGGCTATATTTGTAGCAATAGCCAACAATACATTGTATGGCTCAAAATTATACATTTTTATTTTATGCCAAAAATCCTTAGATATTAAGATCATGTTCCATGAAGATATTCCTACCGTAAATATATCAAAACTTAATTATTGATTAGTAAAATGCATTGCTAAGAACAACTTTAAAGGTGATTTTCTCAATATAGATATGTTTTTGCACCCTCAGATTCCAGATTTACTAATATTGTCCAAACCATACATCAATGGAAATATTATTTATTCAGATGATGCATACATCTCAATTTCACAAAATGTACCTTTATGACTGGTTTTGTGCTCCAAGGTCACATATAGTAAAGAATTACTGAATCACGGTAATGAGAATGAAAATAAAATTTAAATGTAGTGGTAAAAACCCACATCTGGACATGTTACTGTAATGGTTTTGCATTGAAAATGCATGTGAAAAATCATGCAAAAAAATTAAATTGAAAACCTAATAGTCCTAAAATATGCTTTTTTCCATGCAAAATATACTTTTGCATGTTTTCCTGAGAGTCTCTCTCATTGAGACCTGTGCAATAGTTCATAAATGATGTTTTATGCCACTATGTGTTGAATGCATCATGCTGGGAAACACCCAAACACGCATTCAGACGAATCAGAAGCGTGCAACTCACCTTTATGACCCATCATAACAGCCAGATGAAGGGGGGTGTTTCCTGGAAGACAGACGATACCGAGTCATTCACAACCGGGACAAACCCAAGCATTGTGCTTCTGGGTTTATTTAGTGTCACTGAGATGCTCTCATACGCTGAATTCATCTTATATATTTAGATTAGGTTATATAACCTTTATATTTAGAGTTTGAATGTACGTTTTTGCTGTTTTAAACACGTCTGTATAGTTTATTCAGTTATGCATGTGCAGAGAAGGTAAACAGGTAACACGGGTTAGTGACTCAAACGAGCTGGCATTAATCATAACTGATTCATAACCCATCATACAGATAAAGCCTGGAATGCATGCTAGCTTTGGTGTTGTACGTCACAGGCAAACTGCTATTTGATTATTGTTGTAATTATGATGGCTCGTCGAGTCACCGATGCTCTAGATCAGTGCTTCCCAAACTGTGGGCCGCGCCCCCCCCCGGGGGGCCGTAGCGGTATTACAGGGCTAGGCTAAATCTAAATATTTAAATCATTAAAATATTAGAATTGTTCTAAAATGTGATTCCCCCCTCCTTGTAACATAAATTAAATGTATATGTTTTTAGGTTTTATTTTGTTAAAACAATGTATTTCATTGCAATAGATTTGTGAACGGTGTCCAGTAGCTTCTGTTTAGAGATGCACCGAAATTACAATTATTGTCCGAAGCCGAACAAAACGAAACACTGGGCCGAACACGGTTTTGCACATTTTTTTTCTCCCCTATTTTTCCACTATTGCATACATTAAATAGCCAAAATCTGCTTTTTACTGTTTTGTCCTGCTTTACAAAAGAAAATAATAATAATAATTTACTTAACACTGAACATTTGTATACATCCTATCAGACATTCAGCACAATTAATAAGTTAGTAAAATAATATTTTGTGGCCATTTTGAGACCCCTTTGTAACATATAGCGGCGAATTCAACTCTACAAGTCACCAGAAGGGGCAGCTAAAGAATCAGCAGCCCTCTAAAAGCCCCTCCTCCGCCTCAGCGCAAAAGCGCGTTTTCTTCCTGTTGTGGAACAAAAGGAATGTGCGGAACGCTTCTCAAAGACATTCGTTCATTTCATGACTTGCAAAGCATCCACAAAGAAGATATATGGATATTAATGTACTCTTTCTCTCATATGCTTGTGGAATATGAATATTAATTTAGGAAAAGCGTGGGCTGATTTCTAATCGTGCTTTAACCTGGAATGTGTAGGCTGCAGTGTTTAGACTTTTATGAATGGTTGCAAAATTTCATAAAGCAAGTACGATAACGAATGTGGTGATAGTATAAATGTGTAAACTTGATAAAAGTTTAAATACATGGGTAGAAGTTATTTCTCAATCGCATGAAAAATGCCTTGCAAGAAAGCCATGGACATGGGTGGGGCTCCGCCCACGGACAATCTGATTCGATCAGCCGCCGGTGGGCGGCGTCCAAACCAGACAGTTGAAAAGATGGCCAGCGGCGGCGCGCTCTCTCTTCTCTTCCCTCTTGCAACTCTCGGGCGCTCCTGAACTCGGCGCTCAAGCGCTGACCTGGAAGCCGGCCCGCTAGACTCTCACAACCAAACCAACCATCGGAGGGTCTAAGGCTGTGCCAAAGCCGTAACGGAGCCACGAAGTCAAGGATTGTGAGGAGAGCTTTCCGGTGACGTCCACGCGACAGCAAGTCTCCACGAGAACAACCGAAGGAGCCGAGTTGAACACGTGGACGCCCGAAACAAAGAACTGAACTCACGGGAAAGCGAAACAACTCCAAACCTGCTTTAAACCCATCCAAGCAAGTACAAAACTGAATTCTAATCCTGATTGAACTGGTTAAAATTGATCTGAATGCAGTAACAAAACATACGTATTTGTTCGTGATCTTTTGGCTGGCTGGTTAAGTTATGAAATAGTAAAGAATGTCATTCTTTAAACCTTAACCTCAAAACTTTCGTATGCCTATGTGTGTGTATGTCTATGTCTTATCAGTTAATCCATTTATGTTAGAATAGCAATATCACGAATAAATCGTTTTCATTTCATAAAGAATTGTCTCTGGAATGTGATTTTAAGTATTTTTATCCTTACTTGCCCTAAAGATAACGCAGCCTAGCTCAAACTTAACGAAATTATCAATCTCGCTATCTACCGGGGCCACGGAATGGGCGAGATTGTAATTGAGAGTAACAGAATGTACCTTTTGTGATTGCTGGACAAGCACTTAATGAGGTGTAAACTGTAGGTTAAATATTAATATGACTTTAATCAAGCCATATTAAATATTTAATAACTAATTCGGAGCTGAAACAATAGCTCTATATTAAACTGGTATTTTTACTACATTAATGGTGGAGGACAAAAGCGGGCATTAAAGATTTAGATCTGATGAATCAAACCAGAGACAATATAAATATTTCTCACTTTTATCCGGAAAAGAATTGAGTAAATATAGAGAAACAAACGGTTATTGGTGATATTGCATGCTTGTTTGCGAAACACAGTGAGGTTGAATGAAAGAGAGTGTAACTGTTAACTCGAGTTCGAGAAGAAATTAAACTGCAGTAAATAATTAATAAAAGTCGCTCTAAAGCGCATGAGAGGCAACAAGTGTGTCCCTTGTTGCCCTCTCTTAAGGCCTTCGTGGTAATGCTTTGTTAGTGCGTGTTCCACTGCAAACCCAGCCACGTGACTCTCCGCTGTAGAATATTAAAGTAGCTATTTAAGTAATTCTCAGCCAATTTTTGATTTCACAGTGAAATTCAGACGCACGGCGCTCAAAGGAGTGGCCAGTCGTTTTGAGAAAGGGAGACATTTTGCAAATCGATTTAATTGTTTGTTTTGTTATAGGTGCGGTCTAAACAGACAAATATTCACATAATAGCCGCTGAGGCTTTGTTGGGTTATAAGTAACCCGTAGATAAATGTATCTCGTCCTAAATGAGTGAGGTTATATGTGCTATAGAAAATTCAAGTCTGAAGCGTGAAGCACATTTTCCTCCGACCAGTTTAACCACGTGGAGCTTAGCCACGTGTAAATAAGCATTAGCGCTAAGCTAACAAAGAAACTGTAGCATTGTAGCAAAAGCCATGCTGGTAGCATTACGGCTAGCGATTAGCACATAGCATTTACAGCTTGAATGCAGTGTGTTTGGAAATGTGGTTCACAGCTAACACTAATTCCTTCTCTCTCTTTCCTCTCTCATTTAAAAGACTAACTATGTTTTGAGTTGGCTGTGTTAATGTTCATCAGTGTTAACAATTTCACAGGTTGGTTTAATATAACAGCTGATTAAAGTCTTTTTACCTTTTGTGAGACCAGCTTAATAAGTGGTGGTAACATGGTTACCATGTGATAACATAGTGAGGTTGATTTAGTTCGATTATAATGGCTTTTATGATTTCATAACACATCAATGGATGAGCGCTATTGTTAGGAATTTTTAATTGTTAATTGAATGTCACAATTGATTACAAATTAATTTTGAATTAATTTCATTTAATAAAATTTTCAATTCCTGCTTCCAACAACAGCATCCATTTACGAACCATAACGCTTATAATTTGACCACTACAATAAAACCTTAAGTTATCTAGAGGGCCAGAAATTTTTAATTTCATTTACAAGTAGGATACCGATTAATTATTATTATTATTAATTTTTTTTTTGGTGTTAAGGACAATGAGAGGAATGCTTAAGTTTGGAAATTATTTTAATTACTATTATGGGAATCCAAAACTAGTGATTTAGAAGCTGTAAATTAATTTAATAATTAATTATGAATTGAACATTCTAATTACATTTAATAATTAATTACACTTCCTGTCTACATTTTGCAACAATATTGGTTTGTCAACTCAATTGCAGATTGCATTTGTAAATTCTAATCCTAAGTGAATCCTATTAATTTTAATTATAACATAAATTTTAATTAGAAACCACAAAGTCTAATTTTAATTATAATTTCAGACTTACCACAAGTCTGGCGCCCCTGTAGGCCATACTTCATTTCCTTAGGTGATCTGATTAACTCAAGTAAAATTAATAATAATTTTATTAAAATAATTTTATTAAATTAAAATTAGTCCTCCTTAAGGCCTGAGAGTAGATAGTGCTCCCCTAGTGCTGTGTTAGAGAAGTGACAGTGACACCATACAGGTCATTTCTCACCAATCTGGAGCATAAAGCACCTTAGCATAGCGACTCAACAGCACCACCTTGTGCCAACGTATTAGTTTTAAATCTTGGGAATAAATCTTAATTTCTCTTTTCTTTTCTCCCTGTTACTAACTTCTAATTTGACTTGTTTGCTTAAAGCTAGCCAAGGGAAGATCACGAATAGAGCGAAATGTCACAATTGAACATATGTATGAAACTTGAGAACCACATTCAAACTGTTTATCATTTACCCTCTATTGTGAAATCCTATTCCCCCAGGTTAAAGCAGGCGCAATGAGAAGATAGACATCGGCAAAAGTTTTAACACGCGTGACACACGCTGACCAGCGTTATGTGTAAAATCCTGCCATTCAGGGACAAGTACTGTCATTGCTGTTGTTTTCCTCCATCAAGGAGAAAATTGGAATAGCAATACCAGTCTTGTTACAAAAAGAAAACTAGCCTACAATCCTCTGATTAGAAGCGTCCTTCTAAATCAGACTTAACAAAGCGAAGAGAGAATCTGCTATTAAAAAGAGATCGGTCTAGTGTTATTGTCCCTGTGTACTCATTCTGTTAGTGTGCTTTTCTTTCTGTTTCCCAACAGTGCTGCCTCTACGTGGGCGCAATTTCTACGCAGAAGCTGCAAATTACACGCACCCCATCACAGAGGACCACAGAAACAGAATCACACTCAACACTAGCATACACTACACTGTGCACATTCACACCCCTGTTGTTTTGTTTGTGTTTTTGTTTTGCTTTGTTTCCCATCCAAGGTCTGTGTCAGTTCGGTCCAAGATCCCATCACCGCCAGAACATGTATCACCAGCCAGAACATGTCGGTCACTGGGAAGGACTGGAAATGTGGCTAAGTGCTACAACAAACAGCATCCTCCCTAAAGCTGCTGAAGCACTCCAACATCAGACACAGGACCAACTAGATGACAACATCACAAGCATCATGAGACAAGACCCAAGTCAAAACTACAATCACAAAGAATTAGCCAAGATCACCTCAAGCTTAAGTCACACACTCATCGCCACCCTCAAACTGAGCGACAAGTGCGCCGCTGCGCCAGCAGGAGCTGACAAGCGCTGTGACGCATAGAGCAGCTGGAGCGTGAAGCTCAGGTGCGGCGGAAGGGACCGATGAGGTGGAGCAAGGCGCCGATGAGGAAATCAACAGGCTAAAAGAAACTCTAGAAGCTACCAGACACGAAACGCAGCAACTCAAAGAGGACCTCGCTGATTGTGCAGACAAGCTACAGTATGCAGAGAAGCTACTAGAGAAGGCAAAGACTGACTTCAGGGACAAAACAGCAGAATCAAGGCCCTCGAAGCTCATTTGGCTGAATCAAGAAACGAGATCAAGCCGCCTAACACAACAGCTCGACTCACGTCACAGAGGAGTCTGAAAGTTTCCAAGAGGAACTCAAGCAGCTTACGAACTACGCCAGGAGCCGTCAAGGACAGGGCGTGCACCAACCGCACCCCTGCCAAGCAGGACCAAGTCACCTGTGCCTGGACTGACACGTGAACATAAGACAGAGGGGTGATGTTAAAACAGTCACCAGCGCCGTCTGAAGAACTTTATATCACGACAGAACCAGAAGAATCTGCTGCAGCCAGCCGCAGATCGTCGCACAACTTGGACCTAAAAGACCTTGACAAGCTCGCCCGAAGCGTTGGCAAATTCAACCCCAGCGTGCCAAACAGCCAAAACGGTCCAAGCGTATCTGCAAGATATTGATTTCCATCTGGAAATGCGACCTAACGTTACGGACAAAGATAAACTCTATTTACTCCGAGCGACATCCAGCCCTGAAGTACGCAGCTTCCTGGACCGGCAGCCTGTTAACACAAAGACTGATTATCAGCGGCTGCGAAAAGCCCTTATTAAAGAGTTCGCCGACCCTGAGTCCGATCAAGGCTTAGTGGCTGCCCTGGAGACGAGACAAGGACGTCACACGACACTCCTCAAGCTTACTATAGTCGACTCAGACAAGCATATTTTGGAACTCGCAATGATTCTGACATGGAAGATGAACTGAACTTTAAAACTCTCTTCCTCAGGAATCTTCATCCTGGCATAAGCCACCATCTTGGCGTTCTCGCATGTCCACGAGCGATGAACACTCAGCAGTTGCGAGACTTGGTGCAAAAGGCCTACTACAAACAGAAGATGGCCTCAGAAAAGAGCACAAAACCCCAGCAGTTCTTGATTTCAACACGCAACACCATGAACTGGCTCTGAGGGCACCCAACGCCAAGACAGCGCTAAGCCACCACACAGAGAATGGAATGCACTCCCGTCCAACAGAGAACGAGACTCACACGCTGACACCCGACCTAAACAGAGGTATGACCCGATGGGATGGAGCGTGGGCGTCAACGCTCACCTGGGCGACACTGGGATAAGTCAGGGGACAGATCGTGGAACCAGCCAAGCTCGTATGGAAACTCCAAGGAAGCGACAAACTCACCCTGGAGCAGTCAGCCCAAGAATCGGCGAAAAGAAGTCACCAAGATTCCAAGCTGACGAGTTCAAACTGAATCCACACAAGAACAAGAAACACCACGCATTTTGACTCACAGAAGCTGATGGAAATGATGGTGAAAGAGTTCTTCACGAAAAGAGGAGGACGGAAGTGGGGAAGAAAGATGAACCAGAGTCAGCCTGACTAGCTGTCAGGCAGAAGTGACAAGCTGAACAAATCAGCCCCAGAAAACAGCAGCTTCACCTTGCTCTCAGAGCAGTAAACACTTAACTTCAGATGGACATGAAACCCCACCTGAAAACCCAGCAACAGAGTTAAACACTAACTCAACACCCAATACTCCAAATCACAGCAGCGTCCAACAAACACCTGCTGATGAAACTCCAAGTTCCTGAAAGTGCTGTCTCAGTCACCTGCCATTCCTCCGGAGAACACCAGATCAGGTCTGACATCCTAAACGTTTCCTCCCAAACTCCAGCCCCTCAAATGACCAAAACGATGCCCTCACCATAGCAGGTGCATCACATGAAGAGTCCTGGACCTTTCATGCCCTCCCACCCAACCCTACAGTGGCAGCAGTAACCCGCCGCCAGCACGCCACTGGCGAGCACACCCTGCCCTCCTGCATTCAATACCACCTCAGTTCGCTGCTGACGATCTCCTCACCCTCACATGCGGATTCGTCACTACGAACCATGACAGCTCACATGTCAAAACCATGATAACACATCCTCCGAGCTCCATAAGCTCCACTCTGTCGACTACATGCTGCATCTGCAAGGACGGTGTCCACACGATGTCCCTGAGCCACTCACTGCGCCACAGCTCGTAGTTCCTCACGGCCAGAGGGGAGTACATGGACACACGCACGATGCACCATGATGGGTTGCCAGTGCCAACCGGCAAATCCAAACCACCGACAGGAAAAGGGGGAGGATCCGACCCACTGACACAGACCGACAACCATATGCACCACACAAGCATAATTATTGTCATTTTAGGAAAACATATAGCAACCATGCTTAGACACAACCCATATTCTCTCCTCCGCAGCACTGCTAGGACCAATCTAGTAGAGAGGAGTTACTCTCAATTTTGTTTTTCCATTATTATATAATTTTTATTAAATTTTTTTTTATTTTTTTTTTTTTTTTATTTACCTTATCGTTTGGGTTCTTTATCGCGTGTCTCACTTTGTGTTTCCTTTACTCTCTTTCACTTTGAACCCCTTTACCAAACCTTGAATCCAGGTCCTGAAATTGAGATCGACTCCCGTCAGTAAAGTCGTTGTAATTCGCTGTGAGAACCGCTGTCGACCGATCGAGGCCACCCGCCAAAATCATGAACGACATGATACACGATGTAAGTTCCTCGATTGACAACGTAGCCATGAATAGGATTCCGTGCTACACGATACCTCTTAGCCTTGTTCAAAGCGTTGTAACCCGGCCACTGCGCGGCCCCGCTAGTCTCATCCAAACCCATCTCGCCTTTCCCGGTGGCGCTATTCCCATATCGCAAACCCGAAACAGGTGATTTAGTGGCCTTTTCAGTTTGCCCATTATCGGCGTTAATAATGTTTACCGGCTCAAAGGCGTTGTGAATGCGGGATTACGGCAAGGAAAACCTATGCAAAATCCAAACTCCTAAAGTCGCTGCGTATTACGAGAACAACGAACGGTTGTATCTGGCCCCAAACTCAAAGATGGGCACGCTCACTTAGGACATTCACTTTCCCCTACCCGAGTAAACTCTGCGTGCGATAATACCAAGGGCATCTGCGGTTTAGAATCCATTAAACCCGACACTAGCTGCCCCGCGAAACAACACCACGTTCTCAAGTTGAGGTAAGCATCGAAATCATCAGAAACCGTTGGCTGGTCAGTACCCCAGCACGACCAGCCACCCTCACATGCGATTAACACGACGCCACGCCGCATTAATTTGCCCAACCAAATGTTATGGATCACTGTCCCGAAGGCGTGATCCTCCATATTGACGAGTTAGCATTGTATCACCTCACCGGACGATGAATATCAGGTTGAAATCGAAATCTCTTAGTGAATTGACACCGCTGACAGCGCTAGAAGCTATCGCCGCCGCCTTCCGCCCGCCGGCCAATTATTCGGTCCTGGTCTGCGCTGACACGGCGCTTTGTATCTCTACTATCGTAGGATATGTTATGAATTTGACACTGGCCTTCCTCCTACACAAGCGAGTGAACGCCGTCCAAGAGTCTCTCAACAAATGCACGTCAGGCGTCCCTCGCCTTTTTCGACGTGGTAATCCCGACCGAGACCCGAACCCGAGAATTTGAACAACCTGACTGAGATCATGCCTATACCGCCTCGTCGAGCCCCTGACAATTAAAAGTCAAAATGACCCAATTGTCAATAATGATAAACAATGCATCCCTATGTCTTCTCAAGTTTCTAACCTGTTCCTTCCCAAATTACCCTGCACCA
This sequence comes from Gymnocypris eckloni scoliostomus, assembly GCA_027564155.1. Lineage (NCBI taxonomy): Eukaryota > Metazoa > Chordata > Actinopteri > Cypriniformes > Cyprinidae > Gymnocypris > Gymnocypris eckloni. Next base: position 66,963 of record JAJHNS010000081.1, read on the forward strand.
GGTTTTAGTCAGTGATAGGAATGATGTTTGTGTCTTGTATGTGCCTGTTCTTCCTGCCTCTTGTTCCAGGGCCTGACAATGTTCCATCAGGGAACATCACCAAGCCCAAGGGGATATGTAACATATAGCGGCAGGAATTCAACTCTACAAGTCACCAGAAGGGGGCAGCTAAAGAATCAGCAGCCCTCTAAAAGCCCCTCCTCCGCCTCAGCGCAAAAGCGCGTTTTCTTCCTGTTGTGGAACAAAAGGAATGTGCGGAAGCAGCTTCTCAAAGACATTCGTTCATTTCATGACTTGCAAAGCATCCACAAAGAAGATATATGGATATTAATGTGTACTCTTTCTCTCATATGCTTGTGGAATATGAATATTAATTTAGGAAAAGCGGGCTGATTTCTAATCGTGCTTTAACCTGGAATGTGTAGGCTGCAGTGTTTAGACTTTTTATGAATGGTTGCAAAATTTCATAAAGCAGTACGATAACGAATGTGGTGATAGTATAAATGTGTAAACTTGATAAAAGTTTAAATACATGGGTAGAAGTTATTTCTCAATCGCATGAAAAATGCCTTGCAAGAAAGCCATGGACATGGGTGGAGCTCCGCCCCATGCGGACAATCTGATTCGATCAGCCGCGGTGGGCGGCGTCCAAACCGGACAGTTGAAAAGATGACGCGCGAGCGCGCGCTCTCTCTCTTCTCCCTCTTGCAACTCTCGGCGCTCCTGAACTCGGCGCTCAAGCGCGCAAGGCTGACCTGGAAGCCGGCCCGCTGACTCTCACAACCAAACCAACCATCGGAGGGGGTCTAAGGCTGTGCCAAAGCCGTAACGAGCCACGAAGTCAAGGATTGTGAGGAGAGCTTTCCCGGTGACGCCACGCGACAGCGAAGCAAGCCATCTCAAGTCTCCACGAGAACAACCCGAAGGAGCCGAGCTGAACACGTGACGCCCGAAACAAAGAACTGAACTCACGCGGAAAACGAAACAACTCCAAACCTGCTTTAAACCCATCCAAGCAAGTACAAAACTGAATTCCTAATCCTGATTGAACTGGTTAAAATTCGATCTGAATGCAGTAACGAAACATACGTATTCGTTCGTGATCTTTTGGCTGGCTGGTTAAGTTATGAAATAGTAAAGAATGTCATTCTTTAAACCTTAACCTCAAAACTTTCGTATGCCTATGTGTGTGTATGTCTATGTCTTATCAGTTAATCCATTTATGTTAGAATAGCAATATCACGAATAAATCGTTTTTCAGTTAGTAAAGAATTGTCTCTGGAATGTGATTTTAAGTATTTTTATCCTTACTTGCCCTAAAGATAACGCAGCCTAGCTCAAACTTAACGAAATTATCAATCTCGTTTATCTACCGGGGCCACGGAATGGAAGCGAGATTGTAATTGAGAGTAACAGAATGTACCTTTTTGTGATTGCTGGACAAGCACTTAATGAGGTGTAAACTGTAGGTTAAATATTAATATGACTTTAATCAAGCCATATTAAATATTTAATAACTAATTCCCGGAGCTGAAACAATAGCTCTATATTAAACTGGTATTTTTACTACACCTTCTTAAATCAGTGTATTTTTTCTGTACAAATAAACACAGCCTTGCTGAGCAGGTCTTTTAAAACATTAGGAAATATCCCAATTTGAACACTATTGCTGACAGTTATAGTAAATGTATTAATACAGCTGTTGTAGAATACTTATTTATATCATTATTATTGTCTTTTTATTATATTTTACAGAACAACAGTAAAATTACTAAACTAACATTTATGAATTTTGATGGAGCTTTTATTTTGGCGGAAACACGCAGGAAGACCTCAGTGCTTCTGTTTGTTGACAACAGCATGCAGATATTCCTCATGAATTTGGGAAGATGTTTGTCACACGTATTTGTCAAACACGCCTTTAAAAAAATTATAAAAATGAGCAAATGATGAGTAAGTGTTTCAGCGCTTTGGACTCTGAACCCGGCGCCGCGAGCTCGTGCAGCGCTGTTTGAGTACATCTCTCTCGCTCTCTCTCTCTCCATCTCTCTCGCTCTCTCTCTCTCCATCTCTCTCGCTCTCTCTCTCTGTCTCCCTCTGTCTCTCTCTATCTCTCTCTCTGTCTCTCTCTGTCTCTCCTCTCTCTCTCTCCATCTCTCTCTCTGTCGCTCTCTCTCTCTCTCTCTCTGTCTCTCTCTCTCTCTCTGTCGCTCTCTCTCTGTCTCTCTCTCTCTCTCTCGACCGTTTTAAATGCTTCCACACTGCAGACGTGTTTGCTGCATTAGTGCGCGCCTCTATTTGATCGCGTAACGTCATTGTTCGGTACTAATTATTCTGTATTTTCAATTATTCGGCCGAACACCGAAAGAGTTTTTTTCCTATTTTCGGCCGAACATTCGGTGCATCCCTAAATCTGAATAACAACCGTTCTAGTGCAGCATGGTTCTGGATTGTTATGGTTCTTGATTATCACATTTAGGTTCTAGATCAGAATACTCTGGATTACTATGATTCTCAATCACACTATTTTTTAGCCATTAAGGTTGTAGATCAGAATGATTCTAGATTATAATGTTTTCTATCATTATGGTTCTAAATGACAGTAATTACAGCTCTGAATAATAGTTGTAGATCATCATAGCTTTGGACTATTATGATTGACAGTCACTAGGGTTGGGCGATGTCTACAGTGAAACATCGTGATGGACGATAGCATCGGGAGTGGGGGGGGGATGGATACATATGCAGAAAGCCACGGAAAACAAATAACGCGCTCTACGTAGCCACTAAATCAACGGTTCTCAATTCCAGTCCTCGCGTACCCCTCGCGTATCCTCTGCATGTCTAGCATGTCTCTGTGTTAACACACCAGCTCGTTAGAAGTGAGCTCCGATTGACATGGTTTGTTGTATATAAATGCACTCTTGAACAGATCTCACGCCTTCTCAAGTCACTACTACATGTTCCCTACACAGTGTCTATTGAAAGCCTGCTGAAGTTTACTTCTGAACGTTCATTCACGGATTCGCGTAGAGTGC
>JAJHNS010000081.1:75000-80000 GCA_027564155.1 Gymnocypris eckloni scoliostomus
GCACTACACACACACTGTATCATTAGCACACTTCTTAGGGGGTATGGGTTTAGTGCTCTTCTTCTATCTCTGAGTGCACTACACACACACTGTATCATTAGCACACTTCTTAGGGGGTATGGGTTTAGTGCTCTTCTTCTGTCTCTGAGTGCACTACACACACACTGGATCATTAGCACACTTCTTAGGGGGTATGGGTTTAGTGCTCTTCTTCTGTCTCTGTGTGCACTACACACACACTGTATCATTAGCACACTTATTTTAGTGCATGATTTTCTTCTGTCTCTGTGTGCACTACACACACAGATCATTAGCACACTTCTTAGTGTGGGTTTAGTGCTCTTCTTCTGTCTCTGTGTGCACTACACACACACTAGATCATTAGCACACTTCTTAGGGGGTATGGGTTTAGTGCTCTTCTTCTGTCTCTGAGTGCACTACACACACACTGTATCATTAGCACACTTCTTAGGGGCATGGGTTTAGCTCTTCTTCTGTCTCTGAGTGCACTACACACACACACACACACACTGTATCATTAGCACACTTCTTAGGGGCATGGGTTTAGTGCTGCCTTCTGTCTCTGTGTGCACTACACACACTGTATCATTAGCACACTTCTTAGGGGGTATGGGTTTAGTGCTCTTCTATCTCTGAGTGCACTACACACACACTGTATCATTAGCACACTTCTTAGGGGTATGGGTTTAGTGCTCTTCTTCTGTCTCTGCAGTGCACACACACACACTGTATCATTAGCACACTTCTTAGGGTTTTAGTGCTCTTCTTCTATCTCTGAGTGCACTACACACACACTGTATCATTAGCACACTTCTTAGGGGGTATGGGTTTAGTGCTCTTCTTCTGTCTCTGTGTGCACTACACACACACTAGATCATTAGCACACTTCTTAGGGGGCATGGATTTAGTTCTCTTCTTCTGTCTCTGTGTGCACTACACACACTGGATCATTAGCACACTTCTTAGGGGGTATGGGTTTAGTGCTCTTCTTCTGTCTCTGTGTGCACTACACACACACTGTATCATTAGCACACTTCTTAGGGGCATGGGTTTAGTGCTCTTCTTCTGTGTGCACTACACACACACTAGATCATTAGCACACTTCTTAGGGGGTATGGGTTTAGTGCTCTTCTTCTGTCTCTGTGCACTACACACACACTAGATCATTAGCACACTTCTTAGGGGGCATGGGTTTAGTGCTCTTCTTCTGTCTCTGAGTGCACCACACACACTGTATCATTAGCACACTTCTTAGGGGTATGGGTTTAGTGCTCTTCTTCTGTCTCTGAGTGCACTACACACACACTGGATCATTAGCACACTTCTTAGGGGGTATGGGTTTAGTGCTCTTCTTCTGTCTCTGAGTGCACTACACACACACACTAGATCATTAGCACACTTCTTAGGGGGTATGGGTTTAGTGCTCTTCTTCTGTCTCTGTGTGCACTACACACACACTAGATCATTAGCACACTTCTTAGGGGGTATGGGTTTAGTGCTCTTCTTCTGTCTCTGAGTGCACTACACACACACTGTATCATTAGCACACTTCTTAGGGGGCATGGGTTTAGTGCTCTTCTTCTGTCTCTGAGTGCACTACACACACACTAGATCATTAGCACACTTCTTAGGGGGCATGAGTTTAGTGCTCTTCTGTCTCTGAGTGCACTACACACACACTGTATCATTAGCACACTTCTTAGGGGGCATGGGTTTAGCGCTCGTCTTCTGTCTCTGAGTGCACTACACACACACTAGATCATTAGCACACTTCTTAGGGGGTATGGGTTTAGTGCTCGTCTTCTGTCTCTGAGTGCACTACACACACACATTAGATCATTAGCACACTTCTTAGGGGGCATGGGTTTAGTGCTCTTCTTCTGTCTCTGAGTGCACTACACACACTGTATCATTAGCACACTTCTTAGGGGGCATGGGTTTAGTGCTCTTCTTATGTCTCGGAGTGCACTACACACACACTGTATCATTAGCACACTTCCTAGGGGGCATGGGTTTAGTGCTCTTCTTATGTCTCGGAGTGCACTACACACACACTGGATCATTAGCACACTTCTTAGGGGGTATGGGTTTAGTGCTCTTCTTATGTCTCGGAGTGCACTACACACACACTAGATCATTAGCACACTTCTTAGGGGGCATGGGTTTAGTGCTCTTCTTCTGTCTCTGAGTGCACTACACACACACTGGATCATTAGCACACTTCTTAGGGGGCATGGGTTTAGTGCTCTTCTTCGGTCTCTGAGTGCACTACACACACACTGTATCATTAGCACACTTCTTAGGGGGCATGTGCCTAGGGGGCATATAAACATGCTATTTCAACAAAAAGTGAGTGTTTGTGCTGCCTAACCTGACGTGTGTGTGTGTGTGTGTGTGTGTGTGTGTGTGTGCGCGTGTGTGTGTGTGTGTGTGTGTGCGCGTGTGTGTGTGCGTGTGTGTGCGTGTGTGTGTGTGTGTGTGTGTGTGCGTGCGTGCGTGTGTGTGTGTGTGTGTGTGTGTGTGTGTGTGTGTTCGCAGGCGTCGAGGGCCATAGGGGCCATCAGTTTAGTGACGGCCGCAGCGAGTGCTTTCTCCGTGCTGGGACTGATCAACACACGCTCCAGAAACAGACCCTTCTAGACCGCATCCATCTCTAGCAGAGAAAGACCTTGTGCTCAAATCAAATTAACTCTTGCTGTGACAACTTGAAATAAATCTCTATAGCAGTAAAATAGGATTTTGTCTGTATAAAGGAAATATATATTTTTAATATAATAATTATATAACGATAATAGTGCCGTCAAATGATTAATCGCATGCAAAATAATTTTTGTTCACATAGTATAAATGTATATATAAATACACACATATATTGAAAATATTTACATTATATATAAATATACCCACATATAAAAAATCTTAAATAAACACATGCATGTTAGGATATTTATATATACATTATGTGAAAAAACTTATTTTGGATGTGATTAATCATTTGACAGCACTAAAAACATAATTATTATAATTATTTATATTGTGATTTTAATGTATAAATATTTTTTAATATAACTTTTACATTTTCAATCTTAGACCACACTATTATAATTCCAACGATGTTAATAAATCATGTAAAAATTCAGATTATGATACAAAATTATCCACAAATGATGTTTTTTCACTCAAACATGTGCTGAAGTTTGACATTAAACATATTTAGTGTGTTTACAAATGTGTATTTGGTGATTATTTGTATTATCTGGCAGAAAAGTCAATATTTATTCTGTTTAATTATCAAATGTATTAGTGTGTGAAGGACATCTGATCATCTGACAAATCCATAACGATACGCTTTAATTACAATCAATGAGATGAAAGCTTGAACATGACACGTAAACATGTATTATGATATATTAAAGGGATATTTGTCATTATTTAGGGGTGTTTAACAGTTTATTTACATGTTGTGGGACTAAAAACACACATTTTTGAAAATGAGTTTCAAAGTGCAAGTGTTTGGAAACTATACTGTTATCATCTCCATATTAAAATATCAGCATTTGATGATTATTGAGTGACATCGCCACCTACTGGCCACGCAATAATAACACAAAAGATGATGTTTTGGAGAAGGTGGGAACCAAACAGCTGCTGTATAGTGTTTTTTGCATACTATGGAAGTCAATGGGGACCAGCAAACAGAGTCCTCGTTTTTGAGTGAACTGTCCCTTTAAGAAATTAAAAACACTGCACAACACATATTAGAAAGAACTGTTTTAATGACAAACTTCACATGTACAAAAGATGAAAAACAGTCTAGGCAGCCGTCAGGAGCTGATCAGTGTATCTGATTCACCAGCGCCAGAGCTGATTGGTCAGCAAGTGTCAGGGAGTTCTGATTGGCAGGTGTTCAGGTTGGTCAGTGTCAGTATCTGATTGGTCAGCTGAAGTGTATGGTATCTGATTGGCGCTCAGGTGTTTGAGACATGATTGGCCGCTCAGGTGTGTTCAGAGCGCTGATTGGTCAGCTGCAAGCTGATTGATCGGAGTATCTGATTGGCTGCTCAGGGTGATTGGTCAGCTGAGCAGTATCTGATTGGCCGCTCAGGTGTTTCAGAGCATCTGATTGGCCGCTCAGGTGTTTCGGAGCATCTGATTGGCCGCTCAGGTGTTTCGGAGCAGCTGATTGGCCGCTCAGGTGTTTCGGAGCTGCTGATTGGCCGCTCAGGTGTTTCGGAGCGGCTGATTGGTCAGCTGAAGTGTATCGGAGTATCTGATTGGCCGCTCAGGTGTTTCGGAGCTGCTGATTGGCTGCTCAGGTGTTTCGGAGCTGCTGATTGGCCGCTCAGGTGTTTCGGAGCAGCTGATTGGCCGCTCAGGAGTTGTGTGTGGCCTGCTGCATGATGACAGAGCAGAGACTCAGTAACTGCAGATACTCGTCTGCGCCGTCTGCCAGACACTTATCCACCTCCTGAAACACACAAACACTTGGGATGGAACGATGTCAAAACCTCACCTTACTGCAATAAAAAATACATTTGTTTTAGTGCATTTTAAGTGAAATGATTCTATCTAGTGCACTTTGAGAGTTCAGAATGAAGAGCTGCGACATGATCTGAACTAAGAAAATAACTCGGTGAATTGACTCGTAGCTGAAGTTTAAACACGACTCAAGCCTCTTTTTATTTGTCTAAACTACATCCACACTGCTGTTTTAGGAAGACAAACTCATTAGAATATAATAATAATAACAGCCATATATCGAAACAGCTGTGCTGTAAAATACATGAACATTAATATTAGGTATATTACTACTGCGTTACACAGTAGAGACATCCATCGTCACCCATCGGTTAATGAAGCTCAAAGTGGGCGGAGCCATCTTGGCAGCGTCCCCGGATAATCGAAAATGGGCAAAGAGGTGGAGCTGGTGCTGAAACCACACACCCAGTGACGGCAGCCACCCAGTGGCCACGCCAGCA
>JAJHNS010000081.1:85000-87500 GCA_027564155.1 Gymnocypris eckloni scoliostomus
ATAATGCATATAACAGTAGAAGAAGATCTGCGATCGGTGTCCTCTGTGCTCCGTTAGCCTTGCCTGACGTCATGACGTCATCACACTCGGAGCAGTTTCACAGCAGAGGTAAAGCGAATTTCAAAACTACAAATCAGTGTCGTGTTTGAAATCAAAATCATGGAGTTTATCAAAACTATTGTCATTTTTAAACAAACACTAAGCGTGTTATTTTCTAATATCCCATTATTGTAACCACTGATATACTAAGTTAGTATGACGGAGTGATCGTCGATCCGTTAGTTTGCCTGCGTCGCCCGTGCGTCATTGCGTCATCACACGCACAGTGTTTTTGCTTCGTCTCTTCCAAGCCGCGGAGAGTCTCTAGCGTTTACATCCTCGATTTATCCTCACGGTTCGGACTTTCGCGCTTCGTCCGATGCTCGAGCGTTCGCGGTGGATCTCGAGGAGCGGCGCGAGGCTCGGTGACGCGGGACGCGGGGGTTTCTGAGGCGTTTTATTGCGCATGTTCACGAACCGCCCGAACGAACGCGGATCAATAAAACCCCGAGATCTGATCAAAACACGGCGGGACCCGACAAACGAATCCGTTGTGTGACCGGAGTCCCAGCGAGCCGAGCCTGATCGACCGCTGAGGAGATGCGCGCGCACTGATCGCCTCAGGGATCGATAGCTGATCGATAACACATGCTGGAGCTCCGCTGCTGTCTGGAGGATGCGATGGTCACATTAGGCAGGTGTGTTCTTCCTCCTCCTCTGGTGTGTCGGATCAGGTGGATGTGAGACACACACACACACACACACACACACATCATGCAGCCTGCGCCCTTCCAGTATGATTTCTACAGTGAGGATAACGCGCCCAAATGGAGAGGACTGCTGGTGCCGTCACTCAACAAGGTGAGACAGCTGTCAATCAATCAATCAACATACATGACATCCGTTATATCGCCTCGGGATTCGAACCCACGACCTTGGTGTTGCGAGTGCATGTGAAACACGACAGACTCGTTTATTTAATCACGCCTAGTGCAACCGATATATATGTCCCTGGAGCACAAAACCAGTCATAAGGGTTAATTTTGTGAAATTGAGATGTATGCATCATCTGAATAAGCTGAATAAATCATCTTTCCATTGATGTATGGTTTGGACAATATTTGAAAATCTGGAATCTGAGAGTGAAAAACATCTAAATATTGATCTTTAAACTCTCCTGCATATAACTCTCTTGCTTGATTTGGACTCGTAAAACAGATGACTCTGGACTTGACTTGGACTCGTGAACAACCGACTCGAGACTTGAGTTGGACTCGTGAACAGCCGACTCTGGACTTGACTTGGACTCGTGAACAACCGACTCGAGACTTGAGTTGGACTCGTGAACAGCTGACTCGGGACTTGACTTGGACTCGTGAACAGTCGACTCGGGACTTGACTTGGACTCGTGAACAGCTGACTCGAGACCTGAGTTGGACTCGTGAACAGCTGACTCGGGACTTGACTTGGACTCGTGAACAGCCGACTCGGGACTTGACTTGGACTCGTGAACAGCCGACTCGGGACTTGACTTGAACTCGTGAACAGTCGACTCAGGACTTGACTTGGACTCGTGAACAGCCGACTCGAGACCTGAGTTGGACTCGTGAACAGCCGACTCGGGACTTGACTTGGACTCGTGAACAGCCGACTCGGACTTGACTTGGACTCGTGAACAGCCGACTCGGGACTTGACTTGGACTCGTGAACAGATGACTCGAGACCTGACTTGGACTCGTGAACAGCCGACTCGGGACTTGACTTGGACTCGTGAACAGCCGACTCGAGACTTGACTTGGACTCGTGAACAGCCGACTCGGGACTTGACTTGGACTCGTGAACAGCCGACTCGAGACTTGACTTGGACTCGTGAACAGCCGACTCGAGACTTGACTTGGACTCGTGAACAGCCGACTCGAGACTTGACTTGGACTCGTGAACAGCCGACTCGAGACTTGACTTGGACTCGTGAACAGCCGACTCGAGACTTGACTTGGACTCGTGAACAGCCGACTCGAGACTTGACTTGGACTCGTGAACAGCCGACTCGAGACTTGACTTGGACTCGTGAACAGCCGACTCGAGACTTGACTTGGACTCGTGAACAGCCGACTCGAGACTTGACTTGGACTCGTGAACAGCCGACTCGAGACTTGACTTGGACTCGTGAACAGCCGACTCGAGACTTGACTTGGACTCGTGAACAGCCGACTCGAGACTTGACTTGGACTCGTGAACAGCCGACTCGAGACTTGACTTGGACTCGTGAACAGCCGACTCGAGACTTGACTTGGACTCGTGAACAGCCGACTCGAGACTTGACTTGGACTCGTGAACAGCCGACTCGGGACTTGACTTGGACTCGTGAACAGCCGACTCGGGACTTGACTTGGACTCGTGAACAGCCGACTCGGGACTTGACTTGGACTCGTGAACAGCCGACTCGAGACTTGACTTGGAC
>JAJHNS010000081.1:92500-97500 GCA_027564155.1 Gymnocypris eckloni scoliostomus
ATTGCTTTTCATAAAAATAATTATTAATTATAGTAATATTGTTTTTATTTGTTATTTATTTATTTGATTTCATAAATGTATTTTATGATTAGTTATTTGTTTTTAATTTTTAAATAATAGTAATAATTGAATTCATAATTTTTTTGTAAATAATATCATTATAATTTATAATGCGTTATTTTAGTTTTAATTAATAAATGTAACAATAATATTATAATTTATATTGTATTTCATAAACATAATAACAATTATTAATTATAGTAATATTTTTTTAATTTGTTATTACTTTATTTATCTGATTTCATAATAATCTATTTTATGATTAGTCATTGGTTTTACATTTTTAAATATTAATAGTAATTATTTAATTCATCCTTTTTTAGTTAAATAATATAATTATAATTTATAATGATGCGTTAATGCGTTATTTTAGTTTAATTAATAATATTAAAATAATAAATAATTTAACCAATACATTTAACAATAATATTATCCTTTATATTGTTTTTCATAAAAATAATAACAATTATTAATTATAGTAATATTTGTTTTTGTTATTATTTATTTGATTTCATAATTAGTTATTTGTTTTTAATTTTAAATAATAATAGTAATAATTGAATTAATATTTTTTGTAAAAAATATCATTATAATTTATGCATTATTTTAATTTGAGTTTTAATTAATAATAAAGTTATTTAATTAATAAATGTAACAATAATATAATTTATATTGTATTTATAAAAATAATAATAATTATTATTAATTATAGTAATAATTAATTTTGTATTTGTTATTACTTTATTAATTTGATTTCGTTAAATGTATTTTATGATTAGTTATTTGTTTTAATTTTAGAATAATAATATTAATAATTTAATTAATCCTTTTGATTAAATATATAATTATAATTTATAATGTATTTTATTAGTAGTTTTTATAAGGATAGTAATAATTGAATTAATTTATTTGATTTAACATTAATATTATAATTTTCTATTAAATAAAGTTCATCACCTGTAAGGCATTCTCAACAAAATATTAAAATTATAGTTTTATTTATGATTACATTTATTACATCTGAGCCCCTGAAAATGTATAAAAATGGATGTGATTCCTGAACACTGTTATATTTTAGTTCAACCCTTGAATTAAAGCTTAAAGTCTGCTCTTTAATTTCACCTCGATTGATTAGTTTTAATTATATTCTGGTGGCATACAGAACCGGAAATATGAACATTGTGTCCGTGTCCAAATATATATGAACCTGCAGTGATTGAGTGATTTACTGTTGATCTTCAGATGATGGCGCTGACTCCACACATGAACATCACTCAGTCCTCGTGTGTGTGTGTGTGTGTGTGTGTGTGTGTGTGTGTCTCTCTCTGTGTGTTTGTGTGTGTGTGTGTCTGTGTCTCTCTCTCTCTCTCTCTCTCTCTGTGTGTGTGTCTCTCTCTCTCTCTCTCTCTCTCTCTGTGTGTGTGTGTGTCTGTCTGTCTTTCTGTGTGTGTGTGTGTGTGTGTGTGTGTGAGAGAGAGAGAGAGAGTGTGTGTGTGTGTGTGTGTGTGTGTGTGCGTGCGTGCACGTTTGTCTCTCTCTCTCTCTCTGTGGTCGTGTGACCTGACTCTCTCTCTCTCTCTCTCTCTGTGTCTGTGCGTGCATGTGTTTGTCTCTCTCTCTCTCTCTCTCTCTCTCTCTCTCTCTCTCTCTCTCTCTCTCTCTCTCTCTCTCTGTGCGTGCGTGTGTGTGCGTGTGGTCGGTCGTGTGACCTGACGTCTCTCTCTCTCTCTCCTGCAGGAGGTTCTGGGTTATAAGATCGATCATCAGGTGTCGGTGTACATCGTGGCGGTGCTGGAGTACATCTCTGCTGATATACTGAAGCTGGCCGGGAACTATGTGCGGAACATCCGGCACTACGAGATCTCGCAGCAGGACATCACTGTGGCCATGTGTGCCGATAAGGTGTGCTGTACTTGTGTGTAGGACGGCGTCAGTTGACAAGCATTTTGTGATTATATATCAATATGGAGATCAAATAATAATAATAACTCTTACTATCACTGAATATAAAAATACCACAAAAAGAAAACATAACAAAGGAACACTACGACTGTTATGTTTCAGTGTAATAAAAGTAAATCTTTGTCCCAGGCTCCGCCCAGCTCTGTCTCTGACCCCACCCAGCTCTGCCTCAGGCCCCGCCCAGCTCTGCATCTGACTCCGCCCAGCTCTGTCTCTGGCCCCGCCCAGCTCTGTCTCTGACCCCGCCCAGCTCTGCCTCAGGCCCCGCCCAGCTCTGCCTCAGGCCCCGCCCAGCTCTGTCTCAGGCCCCGCCCAGCTCTGTCTCAGGCCCCGCCCAGCTCTGTCTCAGGCCCCGCCCAGCTCTGTCTCAGGCCCGCCCAGCTCTGTCTCAGGGCCCAGTTCTGTCTCAGGCCCGCCCAGGTCTGTCTCAGGCCCCGCCCAGCTCTGTCTCAGGCCCCGCCCAGCTCTGCCTCTGCCTCCGTCCAGCTCTGTCTCTGACCCCGCCCAGCTCTGTCTCTGACCCCGCCCCAGCTCTGTCTCTGACCCCGCCCAGCTCTGTCTCAGGCCCCGGCCAGCTCTGCCTCTGACCCCGCCCAGCTCTGTCTCAGGCCCCGGCCAGCTCTGTCCCAGGCCCCGACACAGCTCTGTCTCAGGCCCCACCCAGCTCTGCCTCTGCCTCCGTCCAGCTCTGCCTCTGACTCCGCCCAGCTCTGTCCCAGGCCCCGCCCAGTTCTGACTCCGCCCCTGTGTCTGTGCTTGCAGGTGCTGATGGACATGTTCCATCAGGTGGAGGAGGACATCAGCGTGTTTCCTCTGGACGAGGAGCCGTCTGCGGCCGAGGAGCAGATGTACTATGACCTGGTCAAGACCTTCATGGCGGAGGTGCGTCAGTATCTGCGCGACCTGAACCTCATCATCAAGATTTTCCGCGAGCCCTTCGCCTCCAACACCATGCTGTTCTCCCCGCACGTGAGTCCTGCTCCTCATCCTCGCTCCACAATATCACAATACGGCACTATTGACAAACATTTGAACCCTTTCCACAATGACTGTATGAGTTTGAGATCCATCTTTTCACGCTGAGGACGACTGAGGGACTCATATGCAGATATTACAGAAGATTCAAACACTCACTGATGCTCCAGAAGGAGACACCATGCATTAAGAGCCTTTTGAACAAAATGGAGATCAGTACATTTTTCTTATTTTGCCTAAATAATTTATTTAGTACTGCCCTTCAGAAGCTACAGAAGATACTTACATGTTTCCAAGAGGACAAAATAAGTACAATTTACCCTGATCTTCAAATTCAAAGTTTTCACCCCCCCGGCTGCATCACACCATCATTTTTGGAAAGGGTTCAAATACACAAAAATGCTGTGAAACCGAATAATGTTTGGGAGGTGAAGGGTTTTCTGAAGAACAGAATACCACTGTGTGTGTTTGTGTGTGTGTGTATGTGTGCATCCGTCTTTGTGTATATATGTGTGTGTGTGTCTGTGTGTGTGTGTGCATCCGTCTATATATATATATATGTGTGTGTGTGTGTGTGTGTGTGTGTGCATCCGTCTATGTGTATATATGTGTGTGTGTGTGTGTGTGTGTGTGTGTGTGTGTGTGTGTGCATCCGCCTATGTATGTATGTGTGTGTGTGTGTGTGTGTGTGTGTGTGTGTGTGTGTGTGTGTGTGTGTGTGTGCATCCGTCTATGTGTATATATGTGTGTGTGTGTGTGTGTGTGTGTGTGCATCCGTCTATGTGTATATATATGTGTGTGTGTGTGTGTGTGTGTGTGTGTGTGTGTGTGTGTGTGTGTGTGTGTGTGTGTGTGTGTGCATGTCTATGTGTATATATATGTGTGTGTGTGTGTGTGTGTGTGTGTGTGTGTGTGTGTGTGTGCATCCGTCTATGTGTATATATGTGGATAATGCTCCAGTACTGATCCACTATGAATCAGCGTGAGGTGACGTGTCTGCTCTGCTCCTGCAGGACGTGGAGAACATCTTCAGCCGGATCGTGGACATCCACGAGGTGACGGTCAAGCTGCTGGGGCTGATCGAGGACACGGTGGAGATGACCGATGAGGGCAGTCCTCACCCGCTGGTGGGCAGCTGCTTCGAGGACCTCGCCGAGGTCAGCGCTACAGATCATCAAACTTGTCTTTCTTGCACCTTTGTGACTACATTCAGACCTAGACATGAAAATCAATCCATGAATTATTGTTTAATATTGATATTACGGTTTATAACTACTTTAATAATTGAAGTTGTTATAAGAACTTATTGAATATATTATTTAATAATTATTTTTATTAAATTAATTATTTTTATTTTATAATAATTTAACAATAATAACACATCCTTGTTATTTACCAATAACATTTTTAATTATTAATAAAACAATATTTATAATTTATTACTAGTAATAATACTTTTAAATAATTTGTTTAATTTTCAACCCATAACATACTCATAATAATAATAAGTTAATTAATGTAGTTTTTAATGTAATAAAATGTTTAATTATTAATAATACAATGTTTAATAATTATTTAATAATTTATTATGTTTATTTAATACTATTTCAATCCATAACAATAATAGTAATAATTTAATGAATGTAGTTTTTATTTAATAAAATGTTTAATTATTAATAATCGTAATGTTTAATAATTATTTATTATTTTTATTTAATACTATTTCAACCCATAACAATAATAATAGTAATAATTTAATTAATGTAGTTTTTAATTTAATACAACAATAATTATTAACAATAATAGCAATTTTTAATAATTTATTAATAATAAAAACAATTAATAATTTGTTTACTTTGTCATAATAATTAAATTAATGTATATATTTTTATTTAATAATATTTTTTATATAATTTGTTTAATTTGTCATTAATAATAATAATTAAATTAATGTATATATTTTATTTAATAACAATATTTTTTATAATTTGTTTAATTTGTCA
>JAJHNS010000082.1:0-102476 GCA_027564155.1 Gymnocypris eckloni scoliostomus
AATCAACCAATGTGTTTGTTAACAAAAAAAAAATGAAATCACAAATGCATGCAGTTTGGTTTTTAAAGAGCTAAAAGCACAAAGCTACAGTGTACCTTTAAATCAGTTATAGTTACATGTTCCACCAAGGGGTCAGTTCTGTAGAACATGACTCATCTGACATTAATAGCACAATGTTTATTACAATCATAGGCTGCACAATGCTGTATTGTAGCAGTATCGATGAAAATTCAATGATTTATTTAGCGATGAACAGAGTCACGTTTACTGTTC
The DNA here is from genome assembly GCA_027564155.1 of Gymnocypris eckloni scoliostomus. Lineage (NCBI taxonomy): Eukaryota > Metazoa > Chordata > Actinopteri > Cypriniformes > Cyprinidae > Gymnocypris > Gymnocypris eckloni. The sequence goes on from JAJHNS010000082.1 coordinate 274, forward strand.
TAAAGGGCGGGCATGATTAACGTTACATGTCTGGAGCATCTATAGTTTGAACAACTCAAGTAGCGATCGGTTTGACAACGTCACTGTATGAGCATGTTCATAACCAAAACTTCAAATTGTGCTGAGCCATGGGTTGAAACAAAAGGGGAAAATTATTACTTGTTTATAAATCTTAAAAGTTATTCAGTGTTCACTTAACGTTACCTTTATCCAAAACGTCAAGTTTTCCACCGTCACATTCGTTGACATTCCTTTATTTCCCCAAAGGCAGTGATGAAGGAAACCGTGATAAAATGCATACTGTAATAAAAAAGAAAACGAATAAACGAATAACGTTAGCAGATTCAATGCAAAAATGTTCGCAACAGTCGACTGTGGCATTATTTGAACTTGCTTCAGCCAATTGTAATGAGACTCAATAGTTAAGTGTAAGAGCACAAGGAAGTTGTTAAACTGCTTATCACATTAATTCGCCAGAAACCAGTATGAATTCTATATTGTCCCATCCTTTGTTCCACAAGCACGATATAAATAAGTGTTCACTACAGAGAATCAGCGCTTCCACATGCAACTCACATTTTCCAACCGCATGAAATCATCCATTAATGGCTTAATAAATAATTACACACAATACTCGACTATACTAACCGAAATTGAAGAGAAATTCACTAACGCTAACAGAAATGGGCTTAACACATAAAAACTTTAAATGTCCTTACCTTGATGGTACTCGCTGCCGCATGTTCCTTCTTCGCTGTCTTCATCATACGTTAGAAATCACATCCGGTTTTTGAATTGCAAAAATTAAACCCTTTACATTAGTTTAACGATTGATAATTAAGTAAAATGGAAAATGAAACAGTTTAAGTTACTTAAACACCATACAATAGTGTTTTGGAGGAAAATGAAATATATTTGTGTTGTTTTAAAAACTAATCTGAGTAAAACGAACAGTGGCACAAAACCATTTTTTTTTTTGAGTGGGGCTTCTAGTGTGTAGTTTCTCAGTGATGGCATGAAAAGAAAAAAATATCTTCCTCTTTAATGCCAATCATTACAATATTGTACTGCACCTCTTCAAATTTGGTTGACAAACTGCAAAACTCAGCCCTACTGTTATCTTAACATTTACTCTTAAAATAATTTGCGTATTTTGTTTTGACCCTCTGAACTTACCGTTGGACAGGCAAAACTTGATGATATTAAGTTGTTTTAGCTCAAACACATAATTACAATAAGATAGCCATTAAAAAGTACAGTTTACTCAGAATTCATAATTAATGTAAAGAAATGACACATGTTTAAGTAATACAAACTCAGTTTGTTTGAGTAGACACTACTGATTGGACTTAAAACTCAATTACAATAAGGACAAGAAAAGTTCAGCTTAATCAGAATTAACAAGTAATGTCAATAAATTAGACACATTTAAGTAATATGTACTCAATCTCTTTGAGTTGAATCAAAATCTGGGTTTACAGTGTAACATCTACAGGACTCAATTTAATAAACTGTAAAACATTCACTATTCTCATCATCCGTATTGCTGCTACATGTATATACCCGGTACAACCCGTTTGCACATCCCTCTTGTTCATATTACTATTTATTAAGTCCCAATATACTGTTTTTGCCCATCTCATTTGTTGTGCACTTGTTATTCTATTGCACATTACTCTTTATTTCTTTGTTTACCTATATATATGCTCTTGTGTTGTGTTACTTTTATATAATTTTTATTTTTATTCTTTTGCACTGTCCACTGAGCGGACCTGATTTGATTTACATTTCACTTCTGATTATACCCTGTATAATTTATTATGTGACGAATAAAGAAACCTTGAACCTTGACTAGCTGACAGCCCTGGTTTAGAATTAGCTGTTCTCCTGAGTATCAGAAATTCATACATCTATTATAACTGCTCCTCTTTAGGTCTGAAGTTACCATGTTAGGCTATTCCTTTGATGTAACACATTTCATAATATTTAGCCACGGTTTTTAACCCGAATACAACCAAAAATCATCGAAAAAGACACAAGGAAAATTCAAATGACTTAAAATACATTATATAAAAACAATGAGGCAATAATGATTGGCTAATCTTACAACTGTATGGTTTCATTGAATAACACTGTTAAAGTACATTATGAAATACTAAATAAACAATTTATGTACATGTTATTACAAATGCCTGTAAAGGGATCCAAAGGCCTGGTCATTGCTGCTGCTACACTTAGCCTATATAGGCTATTGACCAAACACTTAATTCAAATCTCCACTTAATCGTAACATTTGTATCACCTTTATATATATATATATATATATATAAAGAGAGAGAGAGAGAGAGAGAGAGAGAGATGACACAGCCTCTATAATTTATTCAACAACAAAAAAAACGTGGACATCACAACCCTTACAAAAATTAAAGCATATTTTATCTTAGTAAAAATGCTTAATTTTATTTTGCTTGAGACTATAAAATAAATCAGACAACCGTATTAATAAAATAATAGCCACATGTAACTGTCTAAAGCAACAATTGCAATTTGTAAATAATAAAATTTATTTATTTATTTGCTTTTTAGATTTTATTAAAGTTATATTTTGAAGTTATATAGTAGGTGGTTTTATTTTACTTCCATAATATTTGAGGAAGGGGCACAACAAGAGGGCACCCATTTGACCAGCAGCGCCCTGTACACACAATAATAATATTGCCACTTGTTAGTTAACTAATTACTGTAAAATCAATAGCCTATAACAAATACATATAGTAATGCAAATACATATAATGCGGCGTACATAGAGACGGCGTATATATCAGAAGCGTCATATAATGCGACGTATAGAGACGACGTATATATCAGGCGTCATATAATGCTGACGCTTAGAGACGACGTATATATCAGGCGTCATATAACGCGACGCACTTAGAGACGACGTATATATCAGGCGTCATATAATGCGACACACTTAGAGACGACGTATATATCAGGCGTCATATAATGCGATGCACTTAGAGACGACATATATATCAGGCGTCATATGCGACGCACTTAGAGACGATGTATATATCAGGCGTCATATAATGCGCACGCACTTAGAGACCACGTATATCAGGCGTCATATAATGCGATGCACTTAGAGACGACATATATATCAGGCGTCATATAATGCGACGCGCTCAGAGACGACGTATATATCAGGCGTCATATAATGCGACGCACTTAGAGACGACGTATATATCAGGCGTCATATAATGCGACGCACTTAGAGATGACGTATATATCAGGCGTCATATAATGCGACGCACTTAGAGACGACGTATTTATCAGGTGTCATATAATGCGACGCACTTAGAGACGACGTATATATCAGGCGTCATATAATGCGATGCACTTAGAGACGACGTATATATCAGGCATCATATAATGCGACGTACATAGAGACGACGTATTTATCAGGCGTCATATAATGCGACGCACTTAGAGACGACGTATATATCAGGCGTCATATAATGCGACGCACATAGAGACGACGTATTTATCAGGCGTCATATAATGTGACGCACTTAGAGACGACGTATATATCAGGCGTCATATAATGCGACGTACTTAGAGACGACGTATATATCAGGCGTCATATAATGCGACATACATAGAGACGACGTATATATCAGGCGTCATATAATGCGACGCACTTAGAGACGACGTATATATCAGGCGTCATATAATGCGACGCACTTAGAGATGACGTATATATCAGGTGTCATATAATGTGACGTACATAGAGACGAAGAGACGACGATATATCAGGCGCCATATAGTGAGACGCATCTTCAGAGACGAGACGCATATATCCAGCGGCCACATAACGCACGACACAGAGACGACGTATATATCAGGCGGCATCACATAATGTGACGCACTTAGAGATGAGACGATATATCAGCGCCATATACCCATCGCACCAGAGACGATGTCCACGATATATCAGCTGGCCATATACCCGACGCACTTAGAGATGATCGTGACGATATCAGGCCATATAATGCTGACGCACTTAGAGACGACAGATATCAGGCGCGCCACGAATGCACGCACTTCAGAGATGACGATATATCAGCCGCCATAATGCACGCACTTAGAGACCATGATATCATTGTGACTTATGAGGTCCTAAGATGGCAGGAGTGAGAGGTTGTGTTTCTCAGCAGGCCCGGATTTATATTTCGTGTAATTAGCCAAGTTATTGATCCAGTTTGACTGCACAGCCCTATTTTATTTCCTAAAAATGATGTCGTGACCATGACTACATCTTGATTGCTCTTCGTGGAAGCTCTTACTAAGACATGACGAAAGGGAGATTGAAGTGGACTCAGGCTATGTCCAAAGAAGATATGTTGTTAACTGGGACCAGCAACAATCGATAAAAAAATAAGGCGCCGAGGAGGGTGAAAACAATTCTTCTTACTTTTTTAATCTTGAGAAAGCAAAGGCAAACGAAAAAAATGAAAAATTGGTGCTGTTACAGGAGAATTAGATCTAATTAACAAGGCAGTTAGAGACTTCGCTATAGTACTTATATTTGTCAAGATACGCTGAGACTAGCTGTAACTTTTCAATCAATTCAAGGATGGATTGATTTTAATTCAGACCACTTTTAAAAGTATTATGAGGATGATTTAATAATCAAGAGTTGGATAAAGCTATCATTCAAATGGCTCAAAAGGTAAATTCCACCTGTTTAGTGACATGTAACACCTATACATCTTTGTGCAAGTGTCACATGAAATGAGGGACCACACAGACTAATTGTATTCCTGCATGAGTCAAGTGGTATTAAATATAATTACCCAAAACATGCAAATTAATATGACACAAACAATTGAGAGTTCAACAGTTAGACCAGAGCATAAAACAAAAATCCAGTATTCCAAAAACATAGTCTTTGGCTTGTAATCACTTAGACCTTGCTCAGTCTTTGTTGAAACATGAAGTGCAAAATAACAGTACTGAATGTCAAGATGATTCTCAGCAAAGTTCAATCAGAAAAGAGATGTTTGACGTCCAGCGCTAAGCTTTTTAAGCAGTAGATGTAAGTCAGTTCTCCTAGTTCCAGACTGCTCCGATTATTTAGCCACCAAATAATCCATACATGCTGTGGGATATAAAAGTCTGTAAAAAATGTTAATCATTTACATTCATCATTTATGTTAATCAATTACTGTTCGCTGTTGTTAATCTGTTTATGAGTGAGATCAATTCGTTGATATGTAATCAATTATTGTATGGGATTCTTTTGTTAAGATTTTATTGGAGGGTTTATTGGATGGTGCTTGCTGGAATGTTGAAACTATGGGCTGATATTAAGTGTGTTTTCTATAGAATGTGGTATGTGGGTGTCAAGATGGGAGGTCAACGGCTAGGTGGGGCGCGGTGGAATGTGCACACACACACATAACAAGATCAGATTGCTTAGAGGAGCTGGTTGCCTCAAGAAACTGGTTGGGGGTTCTGTTACAGCGTGTTTTGCAGAGACAAAGGAGTGGAATCGGATTGGATGGTCTAAGGACGGATTTCCCAACCAATAAGAGGATCCTACACGTGGACACCTACTATAAATATTCTGTTACAATGTATTTCTGGGTTGGTTCTTTGTGAGGCTTGTGCCTGAGAACAACCCAGCGTGCTGTTCTGATCAATAAATTTCAATACTTTTTATAGATTGCCTTCCTTCAATTTTGAACATGCAGGACATTTGAAGTCCAACAATTGGTGACCCCGACGTGATTGAAGAAAAAGGCTGTAAACCATAAGGGGCCGTTGAGGGCCAGAAGTTCCGGGACGGAACGAACTCGGGTTCAACACACGGTCGACCGATTAAAATAAGGTAAGCAGAAACCTGTTAAATCAAACTTCTGCAAATTGAATATTCTAAATTTCTTGTGTTGAATTTGAATTGTATTCCGTTCCATTTATTAGTAAAATATTGATATCTGTTGATCAGAAAAAATTGTGAAGACGGTGGGTTAAAGTCCCACCGCAAGACGGTGGGTTAATTTCCCACCGCAAGACTGTGGGTTAAAGTCCTACAGCATTTTAGCAAGACTGTGGGTTAAAGTCCTACAGCATTTTAGCAAGACTGTGGGTTAAAGTCCTACAGCATTTTAGCAAGACTGGGGGTTAAAGTCCACCCAGTTAAGGAAACTGAGGGGTTAAAGTCCACCCAGTTAAGGAAACTGAGGGGTTAAAGTCCACCCAGTCCAAGGTTAAATAAGTTGCGGAGGGTTCCCAAGTGACAAAAGTTTAATTTTTAGGTCTTACTGTTGTCTATGTAATAAGTGTTGTCTGTTATTAAAGAAAATGTCTGAATTTGAGAGAGAGTGTGAGGAGTATGGATGTCCCCCTGTAACAACACAGTGGGGAAAGGTGGTAGATATGTTGTTGGCTCAAGCTAAGCCTAAAAATCATAAAAAAGAGAAGAGAATGTGTGAAAGTAAATGGAGTCAGATATGTATTGAAAACGGGTGGGATAATCCCGATAAAATGTCGGTGGCATTAGCACCAAGAGTTGAAAAAACTAAAAATATACCATGAAATTGGCTTTGTTGGCTATTTGGCTATCATCCAAGTTGCTGACATTGTGATCCAAATTGTGAAACTGAATTATTGATAGAAAAAGATAAAAACTGATTGATTTTTCATTCCCAGAAGAGAATGAGACCTGTTGGTGTTTTTCTCTTTGATCTGTGTGTGTGAGAGAGAGAAAGGAGGGGCCCAGTGTGTGTGAGCAAATGTGTGGGGGAGTAAACACTGCTGGCAGTGAAGTTCAAAGGGAGAGGGAGAGAAAAGGATGAAAATCTCATCCAAAGCAGAGTAATATATAAAGTTGATGAATATTATGGTAATCCAAATGAATGGAGCAATGAGAAAGATTAATTATTAACTAGAAAACACATTGGTATTATTTTAAAATATTTGAGAAAGTCTAACCAAATTCTATAATAAGTGATAAGTCCTCCGCCCAGCAAAAATCCAGGTGGAAATCAGGGTCGGATGCTTTTAGTGATCCTCGTCTGATGAGCCTGGTGAAGATTAACAAGTAATTAAAGGGCTGGGATTAGAGAGGTAAATCACTGAAGGAAACAATAATAATAATAATAGTAATAATAATTCATTATATTAAACAGGTCAATAACTCTGGCTTTCAAAGATGTCAAACTCCAGTAGAGTTCTTGGCAGCTAGAAATCCAGCCTGTAATGAAACAATAAGGGAGCTCTCAAGGAAGTGGGCAGAGAGAACAAAGAAATTGGCTACTAAGTGGCCGGAAGGGGGAACATTTGATGTGGCAATGTGTAAAGAAATAGAGGTCTTGATAAAAAATTACAAGAGCAATTACACCTCCAAAAAGAGAAATGAAAAAAGAGAACAAGAATTAGGGGTATTAACCCTGTTCAAACTAAATGGAATTAAATTAATAAAATTGGAAAAACAAGAAAGAGAAAATAAAAACAATGAAACAAAAAGAACATTAAATTTCTCATCAAACCTGGTGAGACTGGATCAGGTTATTATTTCAGATGTGCCGCAGAAGGGGAACAAATGGTTGAGGAAAACAGTTTGAATAATCCCATAACACGTGACATTTTCAGATCAGCAGTGATGTCAGGGCCCCCAATGGCGTAAAACAGGCCATGGAAGGTAACCCCGATATACCAGTAGCAACCAATGAAGTATGGGAAAGACACTTAGTATTTCACATTGATAGGACAGTTGATAAACTGCACAAAGAAGAGGAGGAGCTAGAAAAGACAAAAAATCAACTATTAAAGCTACAATTAGACTTAGCCAGAGCTAGTGGTTCAAAGAAAACCAAGCAAATGTCTCAGCAGTCTGTGAACGACCCACCTACCCCTTCAGTTATTTCCCCATATTTAGGGTATGATCAGGGACCAACATACCAAACACCATGGTCACAGATGGGTAACTGGGAGGGTATAGAGTCCAGAGGGTGGCAACATGGGATTTAAAGGCAGACGAGGCAGAGGTGGGGAACCACAAAGGGAGGATGTTTTGTGTGGTAGCCCTGATCATTGGAAAAATGAATGTCCCTCACAGCAAGGGGGCGGCCAATTCACAGGGCCACCTGCAGGGGGATGGGGTCCTCTCAGAGGTGGACCTGGTGGTCGTGGCAGGGGACCATACACCTCACGATACTCGGGGCAACAGCACCCGTCTCCAGCCAACCTACAGGCGCCTATGCACCCAACATGGGGCCCGGAGGGAGACGCGGGGGACTGTTGAAGGGGCCCACAGAGGCCCACCATGAGGGGAATGGCTGAACCCCTCATGGAAATAGTGGTTGACAACAAACCACTAAGGGCTCTGGTGGATACTGGAGCTACATACTCCACTGTAACAAGAGGCACAATCACAGATAAAGATCTAAGTGATAAAACAGTGGGAGTCATGGGTTTCTCTGGTGGGTTAGAACATTGGCCAATGACAAAACAATTAACCGTCCAGGTTGTGAATCAGAGCTTACCACACTCATTTCTGTACTCCTCTAACGCTCCTGTACCTCTGCTGGGAAGAGATCTGCTTATCAAATTGGGAGCCAGTATTTTATGTTCATCACAAGGGGTAATAGTGACTTTTCCAGATGGCACACAGGTTGATTGCTCACAGACTGCTCCAGCGGTTCTCAATTCCAGTCCTCGCGCCCCACCGCTCTACATATTTTTCATGTCTCTCTTAGTTAACACACCTGATTCAGATAATCAGCTCGTTAGAAGTGCGCTCCATGAATGAACTGTGTTCCGATTGACATGCTCCCTACACAGTGTCCATTGCTCCCTACTCCCTGAGCAGGGGAAAGCCGCTGAAGTTTACTTCACTTCAGAACATTCATTCATATTCATGGATTTGCGTTGCGCAACATCTTTACGCACGGACGAGTGTGACATCATATACGTCTGTAAATATATACAATTTAAATTCACGTCTCGCACACTTCAATGCACTATGAATGGAATACGTCGCTCGAACTGGAATCATGGAGGAATATCGTGTGATGTCCACTTCGAGGGCACTTATGCGTTCGAATAGAACAAACGCGTCTGAAGTGATAAGAGTAACATACTGAAATGTGCAGAGCGGTGGGGCGCGAGGACTGGAATTGAGAACTGCTGGACTGCTCCAACAGGTTGCAGACAGAGTGTTTTACTAGGAGGGCCATTAAAGGAGGCAGCTGACATTTATTGGGTAGAATTAGACATTTCCCCATCCCCAATGAGTGTAGTAACCCTGTATAACAACCACCGGCCATGGATAATGGACATAGACGTTTATTTACCACCCATAGACCCACTACACTGTACATTATTTTACGACAGAAATGACACAGTCATGTACCAAGAAATGTTTAACAGCATAGAAGGGGATAGATGGCGTCTCACAGGAGATGGCATATTCGTAGGGAAAGAAGGAGTTGTAGCCCCTATTGTTTTGACCCCAGAACAGCTAAAATGGTATGAAATGACAGATACAGCCGCCCCACACATCTCTATGGCATTACACCCAGGTCATGAAGCTAGGGAGTTAAGCGGTATGACTAAAAGGTTAAGGGCTGTTGCTGATTGGGAGCCTACTGACATCAATATGGTATTATATTCTCACACTGCTAATTAAAAAACTGAAGATATGGGCGTGTTAACACATAAACACATTTCACTATCTCAAATTTGACCCCAGCTCACCAATGGTTTACATGCATTGATCTGGCAAACGAACAAAAAATAGATGACTGTGTAGCATGTGCAGGTGCTAGACCAAGACTGCACATTGAACCAGCTCTCCTGCACCCAAATGATACATGGGGATACAACTGTATGTTGTCACTAACAAAAGAGGTGGGGTCAACCAATTGTACCACATTAGCATCTATATTTCCCCCAATTTCAAATGATACTAGGACAGGCCCATTCGTACCTAGACAGGATAATTTCACATGTTTTAATTTCACACCGTCTAGTTCATCGATTAATTATGGACGCATTAATGAAGAATGGTGTAACGTCATAATAAGTGATAATGGAACAAAAATAGGACCATGGGCAAGAGCAGGCCTCTATTACTACTGTGGTGACAGACGCCTGTTTACCAGGGTACCGCCCAACACAAAAGGCTTGTGTGCTATGGTCCGACTAGGAGCACCTCTCACATTGATAGGAGAGAAAGTAGTTGAAATGAATAAAAGCACGACAGGGCAGTCAACAAACCGCAGAAGGCGTCATGTGATAAGAAAGCGTGGAGCAACCATAGATTTATCATTAAACAGTCCCACATATATAGATGCCATTGGGGTCCCAAGGGGAGTTCCTGACGAGTACAAATTGGCGGACCAAGTAGCTGCAGGATTTGAAAACATACCTGTTATAGCTGCCCTCTTTCCTATAACCCCCAACAAGAATGTGGATAGAATAAATTATGTACATTACAATGTCATGAGATTAGCTAATCTTTCCAGAGACGCAGTAAAAGGCCTGTCTGAACAATTGGCTCCTACATCGTTAATGGCTGTGCAAAATAGATTGGCCCTAGATATGTTATTAGCTGAGAAAGGAGGTGTGTGTCACATGTTTGGTGATTTATGTTGTACATTCATCCCCAATAATACTGCTCCTGATGGATCAGTGACTAAGGCTTTAGAGGGCCTACGAGTATTATCAATAGAAATGAAATAACATTCTGGGATAGACAACCCTGTGGGACAGTGGCTGGACAGAACATTAGGTAAATGGAAAGCCCTTATACTGTCCATCCTAGTCTCAATAGCAGTTTTTGTAGCCATACTGGTCACCTGTGGGTGTTGCTGCATTCCATGCATTAGATCCCTATGTAATTGTTTAATTGTAGCAGCAATAGAGAAAAAAGATACATCACCACCCCCTTATGCAATGCCATTGTTGGCAGGATACCACCATGATGAGGAGAATGATAATGAGGAAAATAATGTGTGACCTCTTTCAGAGGTCAAGAGAGGGATTGTGGGATAGAAAAGTCTGTAAAAAATGTTAATCATTTACATTCATCATTTATGTTAATCAATTACTGTTCGCTGTTGTTAATCTGTTTATGAGTGAGATCAATTCGTGATATGTAATCAATTATTGTATGGGATTCTTTTGTTAAGATTTTATTGGAGGGTTTATTGGATGGTGCTTGCTGGAATGTTGAAACTATGGGCTGATATTAAGTGTGTTTTCTATAGAATGTGGTGGGGGTCAAGATGGAGGTCAACGGCTGGGTGGGCGGCGGTGGAATGTGCACACACACACATAACAAGATCAGATTGCTTAGAGGAGCTGGTTGCCTCAAGAAACTGGTTGGGGGTTCTGTTACAGCGTGTTTGCAGAGACAAAGGAGTGGAATCGGATTGGATGGTCTAAGGACGATTTCCAACCAATAAGAGGATCCTACACGTGGACACCTACTATAAATATTCTGTTACAATGTATTTCTGGGTTGGTTCTTTGTGAGGCTTGTGCCTGAGAACAACCCAGCGTGCTGTTCTGATCAATAAATTTCAATACTTTTTATAGATTGCCTTCCTTCAATTTTGAACATGCAGGACATTTGAAGTCCAACAATGCTCAGAACATAAACCCTCTGTAGACAAATATTTAAACAAACAAACCATAACCAAGTGCTACAACCACATTGTTACTAAAGCAAAATAACTTGAACAGTTACTTACGGATGAGCTTAGAACTATAAAGTTCCTCAAACAGGGTCCAAAGGCCCGAACCACCATGAGGTAAGCTTCTCCAAACAACAGATAATTAACTTCCTGTCATTTCTTCTTCTTCTTCTTCTTTTGGTTCAATGGCCGTTCACTCCTTAGGAGTATTATTGCCACCTACTGTATTTCTTGCGCACATGGGTGATGGATCTGTTTTGCTATACAAAAAAATATATATATATATGAGTTCTAGGTGAGGAGGAGAGGGGAAGAAAAGGGGGAGCAAGGGAAGATGATGAGACCGTCAGTACAGGGTGTGGACCACCCGGTGTGTTGCGTCTCGGATGCTGCTGTTACATATGCAAGAGATAGTTCTTGTTGATTCTCAGGAGGGCCTTTTGTCCTCTCGGGGGCCCAGACATACTGGCACCAGGCTTACAATTCTGACATAAAAATACAAATATATATTAAAAATTGTTACTGGTTTCCAAACAATCATGTTCTTTTCTCTTTTTAGTTTATATCACTTTTTGCTTTTAATATTGGGTATGCCTCGCATACGATCCAGTTTTGGTACTTTTGTCCTACGTAGACAGTAGTTTTTACATAAACTAATAGAAGAGAACAACTGTAGCTCTAAACTCAGTTGTGTATTTCAGATGCATCACAATCTCTTCATCTGCAGAGAAACTGCTGCTCAATCACACCAGAATAATGGACTGAATGCATCAGAGGATTGTGAAGAGATTTCACTGGAACTGGGTCTTCATTGTCATTTGAACATCTTCAATGTTTGTACTGAGTTTTCTGACCAGCGTGTGGCGTTTCCAGCCACTCGCTGAATCATTTTGTGAAGTAATTATTTCAGAATGATTTATTTCTTCCATCACTTGGCAAAGCTGGGTTTCTGATATATTGGATCATGACTATTGCCAAAAACAATCACATTGAATTTCCTCTTTAAACATGGTTTACAATGATAAAATATCTTAAATGATAAAATGTTGTTTTAAAATAATTCTGTGTAAAATCTGGATTACAATCAGATTGCAAAAAATGAAGTACTTGTAATTAGAGTAAGGCGGCACCCAGATAAACACTTTTAATGAAAATGATTCGACTAACTCAAAATGATCGGGCGCCAGACAGGAATAAGCCTGTCAAAAAGTAATTAAACCCAGATAGCTTTGAAAAGCCACCTATTACATAAAATATCATGACTGCAGAGAATAGTATTAAAACATATATCAGGAAATAAATAAGTTCAGTTCAGTTTCATATGTATTTTTGCAAAAGAAAGGGAAAAGAAACAATAATAATAATAAAGCAAAGGATTAGTTCACATGTAGGTGTTTACACATTGCACATCAATCATTCACATGAAAAACAAAACACTATAGATAATATTTAGTACTGCGGCGAGGCTCCAGCCTAAATCTGCATTCACATCGGCAGATTCGATAGTCCAGTTTTCAGAGTATTTATCTTTCAAAGCCAACAAAAGTGGAAAATACAAACAAGATTAATTCCAATCGTCCCAATTAAATCATACAAATTAATATGATAAGCTGCAAAAAAAAAATACTCCCATTAAGGGGAGTTGTACAGTACGGTATGCTTATGGGGCGCCGTTTGTAAAATAAAGTGTGTAAGAAAAACTGGTAAGATTTAACTACAAAATAAATAAATTTTTGCAAGATTTACCTAAATAAGCTTTATGCAATATTTTTCTTACTATATGACTATATTAAAATAAAGTATTAAAGGTAAATCTAAATGTTTTATCTAAATCTTCACGTTAAATCCAAATACTAAACATAAATGTTAATCTTATATCTAAATGTAATTGTAAAATATAAATATATAACTTAGATGTTTAGCTATATATATATATATATATATATATATATTAGGTATATATATATCCGCTTCACACTCCAGTCCAGCGGGTGGCGATAAAACACATGCGTTTGTTCTCCAAACACCACTAAACCTCAGAGGAAGAAGTTCAGTTTCACCGTGCTCTCTGTTGTTTTGTCCTGATGCTGGCTTCATACAAACGATTAGAAATTGACTTTCTGTAAATAGAAAAATACAGCTTTTGAATCAGGTGAGTAAACACCTGTAATATTCTCATCTTTACAGTCGTGACTAAGTTTTGAAGCAAGCAGGAATATCTGGAGGAGTATCATCTGAACTGAGATTTGCTGCTGTGAAGATGGTGTTTGTTAAAGAGGAGAACACGAGTGAACCAGAACCGAGGTGAATAAAACATGAGGAACCAGAACATGAACCAGAGCCCTGCAGAATAAAATACGAGAAACCAGAACCCTGCAGAATAAAATACGAGTATCAAGGAGGTTGGTCTTTATTCTTCATTAATAAAGATTGTTGTACATTAGGTTTATATAATTGTACAACCTGAATGCACTGTAAGTCACTTTGGATAAAAGGATCTGCTAAATGCATAAATGTAATATATATGGGTCAATGGTGTGATTCCCTAAATTTTCTGTCCGATTGCATTTTTTTTCAGTAAAAAATTGGTTTAAATGTATAAAAAGATACCATATATATGAAGGGCCTCTCCCATGTATGAACTCACTTTAACTTAGAAAAACATTAGTTATTTGTAATTGTTCTGTTATTCAAAGTCTCAACATATCATGTGTTGTGACCGTCCGGCCATAACTTTTTTGTAAACATCTTTTAAATTACCCTGAATTCATTCAGATTCATTTTCTGCGCTATTTGGCATAATTTACAAAGTGTTATGGAATACTGTATAAAATTGCAAAGCATTTATATTTCTGTCAAATACAAACAAACTTTGTCCGATGATTTCCATTTTATGAAATATCATGCAGTACTACTATTTTGGGACTTTTATGTTGAAATCCATTCAAAGATGAGACTTTGCATCATATACAAATTTGCCAAGAACCCATGGAAGCATCAGGCAGGTTTTTTTTTTTTTTTTTACTGCTGGTATGTAGTTACCACATTTGGATAAAAGGTGGTATGACCTAAAAAAAAAAACAATGAATAATAAGTTATTTGTGCAGTTATTAATTTGTTATTATACATTTCATAGTGACCTTTTATGTGAAGCTAGCTTGTTTTGTTTAGGTGATAGTGATGCGCGGATGAGCTAAAACGTCACTTAGGTAAAGTTGGTTTTATATTCGCACATTCGGACTTCTGCATTCAATTACTTTTTTAACCACACTACATTGGACATTCGCAAGTAAATATGCCATTAAAACAATACTTGGCCATTTTAAATGATGGTGAAAAGACGTAGTAGGTTTACAATGATGTTGCTGATTAGAATTAGCAAAACGAATATATTACACATATAATTTGAAAGTTATTGAATGCGGAAATGTGTGAATGTGCGAATATAAAACCAACTTTACCTAAGTTAAAACGTCACCCGAATCCACAGCTTCAAATGAATTATCCGCCCGCACCTATATTTTTGTCTGATTTAGATAACCAACCCAACCCGCACCCGATCGCCACATTCAGGGTTTGTATGGTCATGAAAAACCTGGAGAAGTCATTACATTCTAAAACTGTAATTTCCAAGCCTGGATCGATTTGGAAAAATAAATAAACCTAGAAAGTTTTGGAAAAGTCATGGAAATCTAAACACTATCTTTGTTTAATTATGTCCTGAATTTCAGTGCTGTATTGCGCAAATATAGCATTACTTATTCCCGCAGCTTTCAATTTTAAAATGAGGTAAATTACTGCAAAACATTTATTCAATATAGCATATATAGATTAGATGAGTAAATAAATTCACACAAACCATCAGATCAAATCAGTCATCTGAAAACAGCATGAGTGATTCAGCATCGAGTCCTCTTTCTTTGACCGTCTCTTCACATCGGCGCATCTAGAGCTGCTGCACGCTGCATCACAAGACTTTAGCTCACGTTTCGGTGCAGTTGACAGATTTGTCAATTTCCTAATCGGTCATTGTTGCATCGCCACAAAAAAATAATATTTTCATGTCTTTTTAAGCCATTCGGTACTCGTGCTCTCCTTTTCTGTGCATTTACAGTCACATCCAAGGCGCGCTGGTCCGGCCAGCCGCGTATAGTTGTAATACAGTGACAGCCAATCAGATTGAAGCATTTCAAAGAGCGGAAATGATGTCACAGCCAATCCGATTTTTACATAAATGTATTTGGATCGTGGGTTCGAATCCCACTCACGCAGGACTGAAACTTTTTATAAAACAAAATTGTAAAATATAACAATACATTTCAGCTGCAAAGTATTATGAATAAATGAATAGTATTATGTATTGTATTATATATTATGTATATAGTATTATGATTAGTATTATTACAAGGCAAAGTATTATGAATAAATTATTAGTATTCAAGTAAATAAAGTAAAATAATAATATACAATATTATAATAATGGTCTCTACTAAATGGCTTTTAAAATGAAAAAAAAGGCATTTAAATTGAAGTTAAACTAAGTAATATTAAAGTACTACATGAACATTGATTGAGTTATGGCATAATTTACGTCACACTTAAGTTAAATGTTCAATGAAGTGTTTCCAAAACCATAGAAATTATCAAGTATTTGTCCTATGAAAAATACCATATAACACAAATAATAATTAATCAATTTGTCATTTTCTGTTGTTTTTATTAAATGCTATAAGCACTTTTTAAGATCCAAATTAATACAATAGAATGAAAAAATAATTGTGACTATATATAGTACAATATCACACTGAAAAATCAAAAAATCAAAATGTACAGTATATACACATGACTTATACTCCAATGTATTATGAATATATTATTAATAATAAAAGAAACAGTAAAATAATATTAATATAACATGCCATGGTTATATAAAAAGCATGAATGGTTATATTACATGTCTTTTGAAATGTAAATGAGAGGCATTTAAATTGAACTCAACTTAGTAATAAATAACAATTATATAAACAATTGATAGAGTGATGGAATAATAGAAGACACACTTAAGTATATGACCAATTAAGCAGTGCTTCCGAAACCATAGAAACTGTAAAATATAAGTCCTATAAAGTAGAACACCTCATGAAGCAATTTGTACATTTCAGTTGCTTTTATTAAATGCTCTTTTTAGTAAATAGAAAATGTTGATATTTACAAACAAGATTAGTAAATATTGATCCAAAATAATAAAGTATAAGAAAAAATAAATTTCTGACAATATATACATATTACAATCTCACACTGAAAAATAAACAAATCAAACTATACAGTATATACATCAGTTAAATATTTCTAAGGGGTAAAATATTACATATATATATTTTTTTCTTCTGCCAGCCATTTCTGTCTTTCCATCTTGTAAAATGCAGACTCTTTAAACTCTCTCCAGGTCATCTTTCTGCATGTTCTGAGGTTGGTAAATGAAAAAGACTAACATGGCAATGAACATATTTCCCTGCTATGCCAGGAAAGCCTGTGTGAGGACTACACATGTGTATGTATGTGTATGTGTATGACACCCACACGTGTATGTGAGGACTGTTTGAGCCCCGCTTCAGTTGCATTTTACAAAATCTGCACAAGTGAATAACGTGTCCAGTTTCAGGCCTTTTGCGTTTTGATGTCCTTTCTCCTCCACACGTTTCTTTGTGTCCTCAAGTTCTCTCTTAAAGAACACTACAGTTTGTTAGTCCTTCATCACTGTAGGCATTAAAACCCTTTGTGGACCAGTAGAAGAACCTGACAGGGCCTCGCTGATTAAGAAAAGAAGGGGATAGAGGAACCATCTTTGGCTGTCCATAAGCAAGACAAGTCTGGTTTTCTTCTCTGGAGTTGTTTAACATAAACTGGTGTTGAGCAGTTTGGCCAGGTGCATGACATACTGTGAATTGTGCAGGTTTGAGGCTGAATGGAGCATGCTGTTTGGATCAGTCGAGGACTTGTGGACCATTGCTGCACACTCCCGAGGATGTCCTTCTTCCCGTGGTGTTTATTAAGCAAGTTATCAATAGGCTCTGTGTTTGTGATCCAGTACCATCAGTCTTCACAGGTCCAGCACAGGCAGAGGTGTATGTATGTAGTTCCTACACAGAGGGGAAAAAATGAATTAATTTCTGCATTCTGAAAATCATGATTGAGGCTCAACGTGGGAACCATGATATAAAACTGTGAGGGCACAGGCAGTGTAGCAGTGGTGTCTGCAACTAGTTGAATATTTAGTTTAACTCCTTAACTGTCGCCCGTCCGTGCGGGGCGCTTCTAACTTCAATATATTACCATTAAATCTTAATCTAATCATGACAAACTATATATCGTTGGAAAGGTCCAAGACTCCTAAATAGATATTTTACCACTGTTTGTTGTAAACAAATTAGGTAGGAGCAGTAATAGATTAATTTATGACAAGAGCGCACCTCAAAACATATACACCATAACAGGAGCTCTGATCTTTGACACAAAAATTCTATTCGTTTCCTTTTTTTCCTATCACATGTTTTAGTAATCATCATATTTTATATATAATTTGAAAGCTTATAATCTCAAAATTCATCCTGTGAAAACCGTTTTAAAATCGGACATTGCGTTACCATAGAAATGGTACTTTGAAATCTTTTAGCGGGCTCCTCCCCTTTAGTGGGAGGTGTCATATTCCAAATGTATTACGGTCTTATAGAATCACTACTTTTTATAATCTTGACAAAATACATATAATTGGAAAGGTCTGAGTCTCAAGATTCCATATTTGGTGGTCATTTTGTGATAAGAGTAATAGTGGGAGAGAAATTGATACATTTGTGACAGAAAAGTGCATACAAAAAATTCAATGGGGTTTGAATGGCACCCGGTGGCTGTTTGTGGTATAACGCCTAAACAAAATTGCATAGTAACCTCAATTTTTATATATCAACTTCAAATTTGAAACACAACTTATTTAGACATATGGCTTTAATTTTATGCCAAATTTGGATTAAAACATATTTTGTAAAATATTTTATATAATATACAATAATAATTGTACATTACATTTTATTTACAGTAAATTTAAACTTGTATAACTTTTTTACTTTCATTTTTTGAAATGATTTCACTTCTGCAATAATCTGCTGATTGTCTTCTTTAAAAGAGACCAACCTTAGGTCTGTATTCAAAAGCATTCATGAATTATAACAATTTAACTTTAAATAGTGCACTTTCAAGTTTTTCAAAAGGGGGTGACAGTTAAGGGGTTAATGTGTAAGAAAATACCTTTAAGATCAAGTAAATCAAATTTGAGGAACAAATGAGGGAAAACACAAATATGTTCTTTATAATGTAAATGTCTGGAGAGAAACACGATGAGTTGTATTAACTTCCGAGTTTGAAAATACAAATTTCAACAGGCATTCATAATTTTAATTCATTTTTACAAAAGCTCCCTGAAAAACTCCTGACACTATAATATGGGAATATATTTTACTGTAGCTTCAGATCATGCTGCAAAAAAATGCTTCTTCCTCAGTATTTTTGTCTTGTTTTCCAGTGCAAATGCCTAAAGATTCTTAAATAAAGATACATTTACTGGAGATACAAAATAACATCAAATACAAAGTCTTGTTTGAAGTGATTAAAACAAGAACTAATATCTGCCATAATTGGCAAAATAGTAACCTCAATTTAAAGGGACGTTTCGATTACTCATTGACAGATAGTTGTTATTGTTTTAAGAAATAAACTCATTTACTTTATTACATTTTTCAAGACTTTGTTTATATTTGCATCTGAATGAAACATATCTTGATTGAAAGATGTTTGATATTTGTACTAGAAAACAAGATAAAACGATAAAACGAGGAAGAGATTCAATCACTTTTTGCTTTGTATCCATCATTTTTTGAATTTAAGACTTTCTGCTCTGATTTAAAACTTTAAGGCATTGATTTGTGTAACGGTAAATAAAGACATTTTAAGCCTTAAAGACCCTTTTGTGTATGATGTTAATGTGTCCAATATTGACCTGGATCTGACGTGTATCAGGAAAAGATGACAGCAAGGGCACGAGTAGTGGTCTCTACAAGAAAAAACTATAGAAATATTACACAAATTATCATTATATTACAGACACAAACACACTATAATACTGCAGTAACCCTGCTGTTTTGGCAGACTGATATTCATTTACAGTTTCAAGCAAATATAAAGCCCAATACAGTCAGGAAAATGGTAAATGTATTGTTGTGACTAAGACTAAAATACTATGGCTAAATTATGGTTACTACAGTAAAACCATGGTCAGAAAACATTTTTGAACAGCTAAATACATGTCATCTCATTACAAAAATTAAAATAATGCTTATGTTCATTCATAATGTAGCTTGTAATCAACATATGATGTATTAATGATGACAAACAATACACAGAAAGTTAAACTAAGGCCATGTTCATTCATAATTTGGCATGCAAACAAACAACCCCACGATGATCAACGGTAAACAAAGACCAACGGGGTAAAGTTTGGTAACAAATCATAAACTGATGTCGCATAAAGCATCTTACCTTTGGTAAATAAGAGGAGAATGTGTTGAATTAAACAACACTAGCGATCGCTGCCGTGTTTTCTTCTTCTGTGAATTCAAGCTTCCCGCGATGCCGAAACCCGGAAGTACGCCACGGGAGCGCTAGCGGCCGAAAGAATATTAGTGTACTTGTTTTTACATCCTGTCAAGCGTTACTATTTCTTCTCATATGAATCCGTATAATAAGTATCGTATCGTATAGTAAATATATCCGTAATAAAAAGTGCAGGGTAAAAGAGTTAAAAGTCGGGGGACACCTCCCTCGCGTAGTGTACACTCACGCTACAGCGAGCCACCGCAGAGGGATGAAAGAGCCGGTAATATATAATATAATATATAAGGTAATATATAATATAATATTATATAATATTATATAATAATATAATATTATAATATATAAATAATATAATATATCATATATAAGGTAATATAATATAATATATAAGGTAATATATCCTTGCCACTCTTTGTTTATTTCTAATAACAATATTAGGAAGGCCAACTCAGTAATTTTTCAATTTCTATGGAGAAATAAAACGCATTATTTAAAAAGGTCCCAGTTAGTTAAAGAGTATAAAAATGGCGGATTAAAAGCCTTAGATTTTGAAGCCTTGATAGGCTCATTTAGAATTAATTGGCTAAATTTTTTTTTGCTTGTTCCAACTCTATGTGGTTTCACATACCTAGGGCTATTTTTGGAAAGCTTGGTGGTATGGATTTTTTACTGAGATGTGATTTCAATATTAATAAGATTCCACATTTCATAGTCAAATACTACACTTTTGGAAAATGATATTCACTCATAATTTTACTCTGCACAGTTCGGTTCTGTGGAACAATAGAACAATACTAATAAACAGAAAATCAGTTTTTAAAGCTGAATGGTTTGACAAGGGAATTATCTTTGTAACTGACTTGATGGATTGTAAAGGTGTTCTACTGGATCACACCAGCTTTGTTGACCGTTCTAATATAAACTACTCACAGAGAGTATCAAAAAGTGTGTCTCAAACTCAGATTGGCTGGGGGCCATTGCTGTGACTGACATCTCATAGGAGGGCCGTTGTAACATTGAAGCACAAGAAGAAAACACAGAAGTTATGGAAATTGACTTTAATAACGGAGATGTTAGCTCACATTTATTTTAAATTACATTACGTATTAAGTATTTGTGTCATGCTTAACAAAAATCTAAACAACAGTGCACTGTTATATAATTTGTTTTATAATTTTTACTACTTTATTTTAACTTAAGTAACTTATCAAAACTGTGCTGAACCTTACACTTAACAACAAACTGCGATCCCTGAATATATTTGCAAACTATTCTATTTTTTGCCAGACACTTGGCAGCGCTTTTGCTCACACAACTGAGCCACGTTTGCCCTGATGGAGTTCACAGTTGAAACCCTGAGTACGGCTTCAAGATGAGCATCACTAAGCCTGGACCTGAACTTGCATTTATTGAAGTTCATAGTTGAGAAAAGTTTCTCACACACATATGTGCTTCCAAAAAGGCACATTAACCGACTGAACACTTTGGACAGCTCTGGGAAGCATGGAGGTAATTCTCTCAGAAACTGTGCAGTCTTGTCTGCATTTCCCTGTGCCTCTCTGAATTTAGTTTTTAGCTCACTGTTGCACTGCAAGTCAATAAGTTCCATTTGCAACGAGTTTGGGACACTCTCCACATCAGCTGAGAAGGGGTCTGCAAACAGCTGGAAAGTGTCACGGTGTGCCTTGAAGTCAGCAAAACGCTGATCAAATTCCTGAAGTAGGTTTTCAACAGCAGAAGCATATTCATCACCATTGAATGCTATGCCCTCCTCCACAAGACATCTGCATGTTGTGAAATGACTGAGATTTTTTGCAGAAAGCTGAGTTTTCCACAATCTCAATTTTGTGTAGAAGGCTTTCACACTTTCATACGCTGCTGTGATGAGCTGACCAGGGCCCTGGAGCTTCAGGTTAAGGACGTTTATAGCTCCTGTGTAATATCCACTAGGAATGCAAGGTCCATGACCCATTTAGGATCATCAAATTCAGGAACATCCATTCTGCCATCTTCCATGAATCTCTTCACCTCTGTTCTTAAATCAAAAAATCTCTTCAAGACTTTTCCCCTGCTGAGCCAGCGCACCTCAGTAAAGTAAAGTACATCACCATATGTTGCCTCAATTTCTTCTAAAAAGGCTCGAAACTGGCGGTGCTGTAAACTCCTTGACCTGATGTAATTGATAGGACAACAGACATGACGTGTTCATATTTCAAGCATTTGCTGCACAGTGCCTGCTGGTGTATAATGCAGTGCAGAACAACTGCTGTATCTGCATTTTCCTCTTCTAACTTTCTTTGTACCAGCGCTACCAGTCCATTTTTTTTACCTGTCATAGACGGAGCGCCATTAGTGGTAATGCCTTCTAGTCTGCTCCACGGCAAACCAGCTTGTTCAATCGCGTCGCACAGCTGCTGAAATATCTTTGGCTGTTGTACGGCCGTGCATTGGACACAAACTCAGCAATTCTTCCGTCACTTCAACCTGTTCATTAATACCTCTGATGAAAATAGCTAGCTGAGCAGTATCGGTTTTGTCTGTACTTTCGTCAAGCGCCACAGAGTATGCAGTGAAAACTCTAGCTTTCCCGCGTAGCTGATCATAAATGTCACTCGATAACTCGGTAATCCGCTCTGCCACCGTATTTGCCGATAGAGAGAGATTGTTGAACATGTTCTTCTTTTCTGGACATAGAATATCAGCGACCTTCAACATGCAATCCTTTATAAACTGCCCTTCAGTGAATGGCTTTCCCGCTTTAGCGATCATCTCACGCACCACATAACTCGCTTCAACGGCAGCATCCGCATCCTTTTTGGCTTTGTGGAAAAGGCTTTGCTGGGACGTTAGCTCTCTCTGCAACTGCGTGGCTCATTTTTTTCTCTTGTCTTCCTCGTACTTGTCATATTGGTCTCCGTGTTTAGTCGAGTAATGACGCTTGAGATTATATTCCTTCAGAACGGCAACTTTTTCTTTGCATATTAGACAGGTGGCGTTTCCATTAAACTCCACAAAAAAATACTGTAGTGTCCATCTTTCCTGAAACTGTCTGTGTTCATCATCCACTTTTCTTTTCGGTTTGGAATAAGACATATTTTCGTTCACAGCCAAACATAAAATAAACCGTTAAAGCAGAAACCAGCTAACGTCTTATCAAGTCTGCCGGCAAGCACGAGTTTTTTACGCTATCACAATACATTTGTTTTATTCAACTGTGTTTTTGTTTTTAGTACATATTGAATGGGTAGTTTAAATTGATATAAAACAACTACAAATAATAATGATAATAATAATAATAATTGTAATAATAATATTTTTGCGGGCCGGATTGCGTTATATTTTGCGGGCTGGAGGGAGGGTGAGGGAGGGCCGTAAATGGCCCGCGGGCCGGCAGTTTGAGACCCCTGCCCAGTGGCGGCTGGTGAAAAAATTGAGGTGGGGCTGTGGCAGGGGCGTAGCCATCATTTCAAAAGTGTGGGGGGGGGCGGAATGTCTAGTGTTATACCGTTTTTTTTCAGTTAACCCTTGTCTAATTGACAGGTTTTATTTTTTAATCATACCTTTTTGCTTAATATGCTTTATGATTATAAACAGAAGGATAGAGAGAGGAGAAAGAAAGATGTTATTCCATGCAGCTTTTTTTCCTCCATATAATTAACACCAAAACATGTTAATTATTCAACAAGAGCAATAGGCAGAGTCACTCAACATTGTGCAACACTATTCGGATGCCACATGCCAACTTACACTGCTTGACTTTTTCGTAAAGAAGGAGTGAAGAGTTTTTTGTCGCTTTGAACGAGACACCACTCGTTGCAGACTGTAGCGCGGTGACATCACGTATGTGTTTACTGCGCATGCTCAATGTGACGTAAGGTATATCTATAACACGCATGCGCATCTTAACAGAATACTCTATTAAAATGTAAGAGTAATTAATGTTAAGGCTAAAAATCTGTGAAATGTAACAGAGCACATATCCATGATTTTAACCATGTTTCATTTGAGGTCAAATTAAACTGAATTATTGAGTTTATTCTGTAATATCTGTAGTATTTATTTACAATTTATTACCATTCTGTTGCACTGTACTTCACTGTGTATATTACAATATCATACTTTAAAGGCACTTTATTTATTTATTATTTGAATAATACAAATTACAAAAGACAGACACTGCTTGACAGGTCTAGTGGCGTAGATGGTAAAACATGAGAGGGTTACACTTTTACATACAGAGCGACCGGGGTTCGAATCCGCCTTTTGGCAAACTTTTTCTCCCTTTTCATGTTTCAAATCCCATCAGAAAAGCATTTATTTTCAATAAAAAATAAAGAAATAATCAATAATTTGTGAGGGAGGGCTTTGTCACAATACGTTGGCATCCATTTAATAATTTGAATTAAAATTATAATTTACACTCAATAAGTTATTATTGTGTACCGTTTAATAATGTACTACAATACTGAGGTGCAGATAATTACCACTAATTGCAATAAGTATATCATTTACATAAAATAACAAACAATATTAAAGCAATAACTGTACTTTGATTTACTGTTACCGAATCTCAAATCAAAATCAAATCTCACATCTCGAACATCCGAAAGGGAGTTAACTATTATTATTATTATGGTCACCCGATAGGTCAGGGGAGTCAAACTCAGTTCCTGGAGGACAGAGTTTAGATCCAACCCTAATTAAACACACCTGATCCAGATAATCCACTCCTTCAGGCTTATTTAAAGACTACAGGGTTTAAACTGTGCAGAGCCCTCCAGGAGCTGAGTTTGACACCTGTGCCCTTGATAAACCTCACTCGCCTGATCTCAAGAGATGCACTAGTGACCGACACTAGAGGCTGCGGTCTTTAGCATCTTTGATAGCTTGTAAAAGAAACTACCCGTAACCCATCTCTAACCCTGACAGACAGCTTTATTACAGACTTTGAGAAGCGCTGATATAGACAATTATGTATGTCATTTGATTTATTTTAATGTAATTTAATGAATGTACATTTGATGTCAAGTATTCATGAGATGAATTGCCTGAAGGAAGAAACTTCAATTTCAATCTATGAGCTGTTCTGATGCAAAAAAAACTTCTGCAAAAACTTTCTTTTAGGTACACACAGACATCAAGAACCAGCGTATGAATCTCAAGAACGGTGACAAACAGAACATCACAAAACAAGCTACCAAAAAGTCACAGAAAAACAGCACAAATAAAAGAAACTATTAAGAATAAAATAAATCACAAAGACACTTCAGCTCATTGTTTATTCATGCTGCAATGCATGATGGGAGCCATGGAAGCTTTTTTGATAGTCACCGTTGTTGTGAATCTCATGCTTATTCTTGATGTCTGTGTCTAAATTAAATACAACTTTAGGTTTTTGATTCAAATTTAAGAACATCTATCAGATTATACTGAGAATGCCTGATCTTATATTGTTCACAGTGTTGAACTGACCAACAAAGAAAACCTAACTCAATCACAACATGATGATTACATGAAAACATAATCATTATCACCCAAACACCTTTGCTCTTTGCTTGGCTGCCTGCTATAAATTAGTTATGACAGTCTAACACAATGAATTACTGTCAAGAGCCCAACTAAAGTAACCACTGAACACTATAATGGTGAGTTAAATAATTGTGATTTTCTTCTTTGGTAATTCTGCTTGTTAACATTAGGTGTGTTTAATAATGGCCAATCATCACTCAATGAATCTCTTAATTACCTCATTAATGTTAACACTGCTTCAGTGTTACTTTTAACACTCTGTAGTGTGGACACATATAGACACCGTAATAATAATAATAATAGAAAAATATATTTGTATTTTATTATTTTAAACATCCGTAAAGAATGTATGATTGCAAACAAATTATGATGCTACTGCACTCTAAAAATTTAAATTCAGTATAAAAAATAATAATAAATAGTAATAATACAATTTATATTAATAATTCCAAAATATTAATTTTATGATTTTAAACATCCATAAAATAGTATGATTGTAATATTGCTACTGAACTGTAAAAATAAAGTCAGTATTTAATAATAATTTCCAAAATCCTTTTTTTTTTCTTAAATTATATCAATATAAAGATTCATAAAACGTTTAATATCAAATTATACAAAATTTAACATTGCAATAATCCTATTATACTGTACAATAAAAAACATTTATGATGCTACTCCACTGTAAAAAATAAAGTCAGTATTTAATAATGATCATTTCCACCCAAAAAATCTTAAATTATATAAATTTAACAGATTCATAAAATGTTTAATACCAAATTATTAAAATTGTAACATTGCAATAATCCTATTATACTGTACAATAAAAAGTGAGTATTTATTATTATTGTTGTTGTCATGAATCTGTGGTCTTCCCTCTGCTCACCACCAGAGGTCTCCTTCCCATTACATTGACTCTCACACTACACACTGTTAACGTCACCCTGGACTACATGTCACTGATCACATTCTCACCTGCAGCCAATCACACACACTATAAACACATGGATAATTTTTTTTATACTCGGTCTTCAGTGCCTTCAATTTAATTCTGCACGGTTTAGCACTTTTAAATTCACCATCCGCGGACATTTTTTGGGCTTTTTCTTCAAAAACAATATATTTATTTTCATGCTGTCCATTTTTTTCTGAATACCTATGTCGGCCCATACGGCAATCAATAATTTTGTCTCCTGCTCGGTCCACAATACACCTCTCTCCGCCATCCTGTCAGATCTGAGGTAAACACACGCATACTGGCGCGCTTCTCCTGACGTCATCATTCACAACTAGTTGTTCAGTTCAGTTCCGTACACGCAGATTAGAATTTCTGTAAATGCGGTTGTCACTAATGTTACCTGTATTTTTTGGGAGTTAATGCGGTTGTCACTCCCGTATTTTAGTGAATTGTGTGTGTACAGAATGCAATTAAAGAGTAAAAGGTGAACTGACAACCGAATTTAGCTGCCATGTGTACGTCAGGTCAGTAACGAAGTAAAACTTCTTCGTTACTGTACTTAAGTACATTTTTCAAGTATCTGTACTTTACTGAAGTAGTTTTATTTTGAGTAACTTTTACTTTTACTTCACTACATTCCAAAGCATAAGATCGTACTTTTACTTCACTACATTTCATAAAACATATCGTTACTCACGTGATACATCACGTGCTCGAGACGCAGAAGCGGTGTCTGATTCATGAACAAACTGATTCTTTTCAATGAACCTGTTCAATCGGTTCGCAAATCGCAACAAACGCAACTGTTCTCGAGCTCGAAAACTCACTGATTCAAATGATCCGCTTAGAGCGAGTCTTCTTCAGTGAACTGAACTCACAAGTGAAGTACCGGGAGATCTTGTGAGCGCGCTACTGATGCTGTGAAAATGCGTTACTAATGTCGAATTTTAGGATTAATTATTGTAACTGAAAATAATATTTAGGTCAAAACTGTCAGTTGTTTGTGAACTAAATCTGCTGTAAAGGGTGATCTATTTAAGCCCACTGAAATGCTTGAATGCAGACAGATCAACATCAGTGTCTCTAACGTTATGTTTTAGGTCAAAAAACAAAACATTAAAATAACACCGATTAAATAAAATAACTCATTCATATTCCCGCTGCTGTAACGTTAGCAGTTTTATTAAAACGCTATGCATTTAGACCTATGTGACGTCTGTTTTTATATTGTTTATCAACAGTATACATTTTTATATTGTTTAGATCAACTAGCCGAGTAGACAGATATGAATGTTTATTCATAACCATACTGAAAATAAGTAAATATCGTTAGCTGATGCTAACTGTCTAGCTAACAAGCTTGCTGGTGCTAAGTTGAGGAAATGTTTAGATATAAAGTCCAAATATCTTTATTCAGCCACCTAGATAGATTCCATCTGAGGGAAGAAAGGATGTGATGTTCAGAACATAGTAACTGTTGAGAATTCAAATGAGGTCACATGACATAGTTATCCATGGGTGGAGCTAAGTCTCCTCAGGTGCACTGAATGAATATTAGGCTGCCTTTGTTTGTGTTCGTACCACTGAAGCAGTCTTTCCCTTTCCTACTCTCATGGAGAGAGATTTTCTGTAGAGTTGATGTGTTCCTGATTTAGTAAGTTTATTCCTTTGAATTTGTGTAATGTTAATTCCTATTAACATTATAAGTCATGTTTGTTTGGGTATATTTTTGTAAGAATGATAAATCACTCATAATATTAAAGGTATTAGTTTTCTTATTTGTTGAACTGTTCAATGTTGAATTAGTTTGATCATATTTTGTATTTCACTGTTTAAATTGTTATATTGTTAATTTAAGATGTTTATTCTTATTGTTTGTTATAGAAACCATACAACTCTATAGTTGGTTCTAATGCTGCAGCTTGACAATAAAGATCATGGATTGATTACTGGCTTAGGTGTTTTAATGGACACACCATCCTGGTAGCACACTTCCTGAATCAACGCAGCTGCAAAACTTTACAGGGTCCTTCGAGCCGGAAAGGGCTGCTAGGATGGATGAAGATGATGAGCCTGCAAGACCTAAACGGATATTAAAACCCCCAAGATGGCACCAGGATTATTTATTAACTCAGCCAAAAGCATCGATAGATTCTGTCTGCATACAAGGACAAACTTCTGATCAAACGTCTCAGGAGATATCACAGGGGGCTGTCATAGCCAAAACTCAAGATGAGGTGAGAGCTCTTGCTGAAGATATCCAGCAAATAAAAGGGATGTTGTCAGAGCTGAGCCATACAATGAGAGCAATAAGTACAAGAAGTACAGAAGTTCCTCCTTTTCTAACAGTTCTGAACAGAGTTTGAATCAAACATCTCCTGTCAGAGATAATCAAAAAGATGGTAATACTGGAGCTTCTCTTGTGCATGAGCTGAGTGAATGTCTAATTCAACATAAAGAAAAATGTGATTCATTAATACCTCCTACACATAGCAGACAGAGTATTCTCCCTCCTTTATCAAGATCTGTGCTGCCTACACCCTTACCACAAGAAGACAGATTGTTACTAGAATCTAGTTCGTTACAGCCTCCTGCTTCACAATTGCCAACTGAATCTGTTACCACAGCACATATTACTTTACAGTCACAGCCTTTGGGAAATCCTCCTGTAATGAGTATGAATCCAATTCAGTTTGGCAATGGTCCATCTTGGTCATCATCAGGTCAACAGCCAGTATATCCAGTTTATCCATTCAACGATCAACAAGCAGCACGAAGCAGCATTGTTCCTAGTCAAATGCAGGGTAATGCATCTTTTCCTGGATGTTTCCATATCATCCAGTGCCTTTTTCTAATCCTGCAGTATATCCACCTTATGGTCCATTTGTTTATCCAAGTCCCTTTTCCCAATGGCGGTATCACCCTCAGTTAGTCAAGTTCCTCCGATACCTCCAGTTTTTTCTACTGGACCTTCAGATGTGACTGCTATTAGTAATGTTCCTATGTCTGTACCCCAGACAGCCTTTGGCCTTCCAATAGTGAACCCACCTGGAAATTCAACTGTGTCAACCAGTATCAGCAGCCTATGTTCAGTCCTCTGTAACAGTGGGACCTTCAAGACTAGGTCTAATTGAAAGACCTACCTTTCCATGTTTTAAAAGTAATGATCCTCAAGAATTTGCAATGCTGAATATGGCGTTAAAGAATTTAGTGTCCTCAGAAGAAACAGAGCAGTATAAATATCATATCCTTTTGGATCATCTGAAACTGGATGCTGCTCGCCATTTAGCTTTAGCATATGCTCATGATCCCCAGCCTTATACCACTGCACTTAAAGCCCTCCAAAGAAAATATGGCCAGCCTCATCATTTAGTATTGAGGGAGATTGCTTCCATTCAAAGTCTGCCAGCTATTCGTTCTGGGGATTCCACTGGATTCAGTCAGTTTGCACTAAGAGTCCAGGCTTTAGTAGGCATGCTTCAATCATGGGGACAGGATGAAGGTGCAAATGAATTGGCATGTGCTTCTCATGTTCACCAACTTTTAAGTAAACTTCCAGCGCATCATGTTTCCAGTTTTGCTAGGCATGCCCGAGTTGTTAATCCAAATGTTCCTTTTAATTTGGTGGACTTTGCCAAATGGCTGGAGGAGGAAGCAGAGTGTCAAAGTTTAGTAGTTCAAGTATCTGACCAAAAGGGGGCAGCAAAGTTTCCAGTCAGAGAAGGGAGATCATCTAAATCTCTGCATTCTACAGCCACCTTTTTGCAGGGCATGAATCAAGATGAAAGTTGTAACTCCCATGGAAGAATGATTCAGCCTCACAGTTTGTATAGCGAACAAGTGGATTTTAAACCCTTTTGTGGTAATCAAGACCATCACTTGAGCCAGTGTATAACGTTCCAACAACTGGACGTAGATGCTAAGAGAAAATGGATTCTCGATAATGGTCGTTGTTGGAGATGTGGTCGGGCACATCGTTCATCTAAGTGTGACTTGAAGAAGCATTGTCCCTACTGTAATCAGTGCCATCTAGAGTCCTGCATGATGTCAATGTTCGTAAACCTGACTCTGGAATCTTCTATTTGAGTAGACCAAGTGGCCTTAATTCTGTACTTTTGAAGGTGGTGAAGGTTATTCTGAGTCATCATGGAAAGTCTGTGGAAACCTATGCCATTCTTGATGATGGTTCAGAAAGAACTATGTTACTCTCTTCTGCTGCAGAAATGCTGGGCTTGAATGGGGCTGAGTCCTTGAAGTTGCGAACAATTCGACAGGGTTCCGAGGAGATTAATGGTAGGAGTGTTACTTTTACAATCTCTCCAGCATCTTCTAAGCAAAGGAAATATCAGATCCAAGCAGCATTTACAGCTAAAATGTTGGACTTACCTGAACAGACTTATCCTGTCCGAACTCTTCAACGATGTTATCAGCATCTTAGAGGCATTACTCTTGAAGAATTCCATCAGGTTAAGCCTCTGTTATTAGTAGGAGCAGATTATCCCCATTTGCTCTGCCCTGTCGAACGAGTAGTATTCGGCCCTCCTGGAAGTCCAGCTGCACTGCGTACTTGTTTAGGATGGGCATTGCAGGGTCCTACTTCCTTGATACCAGAGACTGATTCTAATTCTACCTTTCAGTGCCACTTTGTAGCTGCTTCAACTAAAGATCAGTTACAGAAAGATGTTGAAAGATTGTGGAAGGTTGATGTCATTCCCTATTCTCAGACATCAAAGTCGGCCTTTCGCTCGAGGCAAGACCAAGAGGCTCTTGAATGCTTGGAACAGAGAACAGAATGTTTAGAAGTCAACGATGTTGTAAGATATGCTACTCCCTTACTTCGAATTAAAGATAGACCTAAATTGTATGTTTCTCCGCAATCAGCAATGCCAGCATTGCGTCGCACTGAACGCCAGCTTGTGAAAAATCCGGTGCGTGGAGCGATTTATGAGCAAGAAATTCAAAAGCTTGTGGAATCTGGCTATGTAAAGAAATTAAGCCCAAGAGAAATAGCTCTCACGGATGAGGCCTGGTATGTACCTCATCATTTAGTTGAACATAATAAGAAACACCGTTTAGTCTTTGATTGTTCTTATCAATACAATGGTGAAAGTCTGAATTCCTATTTGTCACCTGGTCCTACCTTGGGTCCTTCTCTTCTCGGAGTGCTTCTTCGTTTTAGAGAACACCAAATTGCAATCAGCGGTGACATAAGGGCCATGTTCCATCAAGTTCGGTTATTGTCCTCGGATAGGCCTTTATTACGTTTTTTGTGGAGAAACCTGATTAAAGATGCCCCAGTTGAGGTATATGAATGGCAAGTTTTACCGTTTGGTACTACATCAAGTCCCTGCTGTGCTATTTATGCTCTTCAAAGACATGCTCAAGGTCAATCAGCCACCTATCCCGAAGTTCAAGATTCAGTCCTTACTTCATTTTATGTAGACAATTGTTTGCAAAGCTTCCCTACTGTCAAGGAAGCCAAGGATATGATTACTAAACTACGTTTTGTTTTGATTAAAGGTGGCTTTGAGATCAGACAATGGATCAGTAATCATGCTTCTGTGATTGATCATTTGCCAAAAGAAGCATGTTCCCAGCAAACTGATTTATGGTTGAGCCATGATTGCAATGATCCATGTGAGGGCACGCTTGGACTGAGCTGGCATTGTAGGCAGGATACTTTGGGGTTTAAGCAGCGTCCTGTGGAATACCAGACCCTTACTTTGCGAATCCTGTATCGTATCCTTGCTCAGCAATATGACCCTTTAGGGTTTATTATTCCCTTCACTACTCGTGCTAAAATTATGCTTCAGCAGTTGTGGATTAAACCTGCACGTGGATGGGATGATCCAGATATTCCTGAAGGCATAAGGGCAAGTTGGTTGGTTTGGGAAGCTGAACTATCAGGCTTGAGTGAAATTCAAGTTCCGCGCTGGTATGGATCAGTAGAGTCAGGTGAAGACATTAGGAGGGAACTGCATATATTCTGTGATGCCTCTGAGCAGGCTTATGGAGCCGTTGCCTATCTTCGTATTTCAGGTGGGAATGAAGTTCTCACCTCATTCGTTATGGCTAGATCTAGAGTAGCCCCAAAGAAGACCATTTCCATTCCACGCTTGGAATTATGTGCTGCTCTGTCTG
Organism: Gymnocypris eckloni scoliostomus; assembly: GCA_027564155.1. Taxonomy (NCBI): domain Eukaryota; kingdom Metazoa; phylum Chordata; class Actinopteri; order Cypriniformes; family Cyprinidae; genus Gymnocypris; species Gymnocypris eckloni. The sequence continues at coordinate 33,271 of JAJHNS010000082.1, forward strand.
GATCCCAGTTGGCGAATCTCTTGGTAAAGAGCTCTCTGTGCCTCTCCATAATGTCACACTCTGGTCTGATTCAACTACAGTTTTGACGGGATTTGTTCTGATTCCTGCGGTATAAGGTGTTTGTAGCTAATCGTATTACAGAGATCTTGGATTACACTACTCCAGAGCAATGGAGATATGTCAATACAGGAAACAATGCGGCAGATGATATCACTAGAGGAAAGAGACTGGTCGAGTTGTCTCCCATGAGTCGGTGGGTTCGAGGACCTCCTTTTCTGATATTACCTCCTCATCAATGGCCTAAGTATCCAAGTAGTATTCGGATGACATTACAATGGAATTGCGAAAACCTTTGTTTTGTGCCAGACACAGGTTTTCAAAATTCCTTCTAAATTGGACCTTTCCCAATTTAATACTTGGTCAGAGTTGGTGGCGTATATTGATAATTTTCTCCTGATTCAACATCAGAGAATAGACTTAGTCAGAATCAAGCAGAGCTATTACTCCTTCGTTATGCACAAGAAGAGGATTTTCCTGAGGAGTACGAGTTAATCAAATTGGGTCAGAATGTCTGTCACACAGAGTCGACTTGTTGAATTAGCACCAGAGTATGACCCTGTAACAGGTCTATAAGAGTAGGTGGTCGCCTTCGTTATAGTGAGGATTTGGAATATGACACAATCCATCCAATCGTTTTGGACCCTAAGAATCCAATTACTAAGCTTTTGATTGCAGATTTTGATTCAACTTTGTGTCATTCAGGGCCACAAAGAGTTTTTGCCCAATTACGAAGGAAATACTGGGTCCTACGTGGACGGCAAGCGGTAAAGTCAGTTCAACGATTATGTCGTGACTGTCGGAGATGGAAAGGTTCCCTTCAGTTCCTAGGATGGCTGACCTTCCTCCTCTAGATTACGCTATAAGCCTCCATTTTGGTCAACAGGAATGGACTGCTTTGGTCCGTTTAATGTTAGTGTAGGTCGAAGACATGAGAAACGGTGGGGTCTTCTTTTCAAATGTCAAACAACACGATGTGTTCATCTTGAGCTTCTCTCCAGTTTGGATACAGATCATTTCCTCTTAGCTCTACGACGTTTCATAGCTCGTAGAGGTCAGCCTTATGAACTTATATCAGATCAAGGAACTAATTTCCGTGGAGGAGAGAGAGAGCTCAGAGAGTCCTTTGATCAACTTAGCCCTGCCCTTCAGGAATTACTTTCCAAGCAGCAGATTCGATTCAACTTTAATCCTCCATGTTCTCCGCATTTTGGAGGTTGTTGGGAGAGAGAAGTCAGATCCATTAAGGCAGCCTTACGAACAACATTGGGTACACAAGTGCTTTCAGAGGAAGTTCTATATACGGTTCTGGTCGAAGTGGAAGAGATGTTGAACTCTAAACCTTTGGGATATGTGTCATCTAACATCTCTGATCCCGATCCCATAACTCCTAATATACTGTTAATGGGCGGCGAGATGCTTCCTTCCTCAAGTATTGTATGCTAATTCAGAACTTCTTTCACGTAGAAAATGGAGGCATAGCCAAGTCTTAGCTGATAGATTTTGGTCAAGTTTTATCAAGGATTATCTTCCGTCTCTTCAAGGTCGTCAGAAGTGGAGACAGGATGGTAATTCGATTTTACGTGACGCTGTAGTTATGGTAGTTGACCCTCACCTCCCACGGGGACTTTGGCCAATAGGAACTGTCACAAAGATCTTGCCATCTCCAGATGGCAGAATAAGGGTGGTGGAAGTCCTCATTGAAGGAAAATACTATATGCGTCCAGTTAGTCGTCTGGTGGTGCTTGATCAGTGTTCTGATAGTTGAATTGATTCACGGAATTCTCTAGGGGACAAATATGTTACATATTTGGGGGCGGCTGTTGAGAATTCAAATGAGGTCACATGACATAGTTATCCATGGGTGGAGCTAAGTCTCCTCAGGTGCACTGAATGAATATTAGGCTGCCTTTGTTTGTGTTCGTACCACTGAAGCAGTCTTTCCCTTTCCTACTCTCATGGAGAGAGATTTTCTGTAGAGTTGATGTGTTCCTGACTTAGTAAGTTTATTCCTTTGAATTTGTGTAATGTTAATTCCTAAAGTCATGTTTGTTTGGGTATATTTTTGTAAGAATGATAAATCACTCATAATATTAAAGGTATTAGTTTTCTTATTTGTTGAACTGTTCAATGTTGAATTAGTTTGATCATATTTTGTATTTCACTGTTTAAATTGTTATACTGTTAATTTAAGATGTTTATTCTTATTGTTTGTTATAGAAACCATACAACTCTATAGTTGGTTTGATTACTGGCTTAGGTGTTTTAATGGACACACCATCCTGGTAGCACACTTCCTGAATCAACGCAGCTGCAAAACTTTACAGTAACTACAGTAATTTTTTCTTCCTGGTGAAGATTAGATGGTGAAATCTGTTTTCTCTCAGGTACATGGCAGTGTAAGCTTCACAGTGAACATTACTACATCACTCTCATCAACGTAGTCCATATCAACAAAATATATATCTTGACTCTATATAGTGGTTATTTTGGGAAAAACCCAGGTATTTTGGGCAGTAGGATTATACAAATATGTGCTAATATAAAATTAAATAAAGTAGTCTATATAAAATTGCAAAATAAATCTGTCTATCAGTACTTTTTTACTTAAGTACATAAAAAATTGAGTACTTTTGTACTTTCACTCGAGTAAAATTGAAAAAGCAGTACTTTTACTTTTACTGGAGTAATATTTTATTATACGTATCTGTACTTTTACTCAAGTACTTGATCTGTGTACTTTGTCCACCACTGTGTGTGTGTGTGTGTGAGAGAGAGTCAGTGAAAGAGGGTGTGTATGTGTTCATGTGTGTATTTATTTATTTATAGCATATAAAAAGTGTATATGTGAGTATGTCTGAAAAGAGTTGCAGAAAGCGAGGGAGAGATTTTGATATGACCAGAGCCATGATGCTCACAGCTGTATGGGATAATATCAAATAACCTACAAATACTCACATCATTGGGCTGAGCTTCACTTTCAGGGAAATGCTGAGAAAGGTCCACTGGTAGGCTCTTTTCAGGTTTTCCTTGAAGTTTTTGTGTTCCTAGTCACAACAGGCTAAAATATAAGAAACATAATTAAAAACAACTTCATTAAAAACACTTGAAAAGGTTTTGGTATCCCACAGTGTATTGCAATACACAATACATCACTAATTCCTAAACATGCAGAAAGAACGGTAAAAACATGTTTAGCAAAGTGTGATATTAACTTTTGTTTTACATATGAATCATATACATCTCTGTTAGCATGTAGAGTAAAAATACACCTACTCTTGGAGATGACATGGGAGGTTGAAGACTAAAATCTGACCCGTCCTGTCAAAATCATCAGGCTTGAAGTGCTCACTACAGAGCTTTGACGACTCAGACACAACAAAACCCTCCCGTCTTATAGCAACTTCCCATTGCCTCCTCAAGCCTGTATCACTGGAACACCTTCAACATGTGAAGAATAAAAAAAACAGCAAGAGACAATGAGAGAGAGTACCAGTTCCTGCTGTAATAACGTCACACGTAAGTAACGTTAGTTACGATGACATAATGTTATAAATGGTAAAATAACCAACATTATTGTTCAATCTTACTTGTGAAAAGTAATCCCACGTGATCTGGTATCAATACTGCGCCGGTTATTGCAACCGTAAGCTGCAAAAATACGGACATAGTTGCTCGCTCTCCGTTAACTCCGATTGACTCTGGTGCTAGCGTAGAGTTACGAGACCCACTCAATATGACGGCGACGCTGGTTACGTTCCAGCACGTCATGGGGCGTCTACCCATGCGTCTACCTATTATGTCTATGGTAATGCTGTGTGTTTGTTTGGGATCCGCTGTAAAGAAGAAGAAGAAGAAGAAGAATAGTGTGGTCCATGCAGACAGCAGATGGCGGTAATGCTGTGTGTTTGTTTGGGATCCGCTGTAAAGAAGAAGAATAGTGTGGTCCATGCAGACAGCAGATGGCGGTAATGCTGTGTGTTTGTTTGGGATCCGCTGTAAAGAAGAGGAAGAATAGTGTGGTCCATGCAGACAGCAGATGGCGGTAATGCTGTGTGTTTGTTTGGGATCCGCTGTAAAGAAGAAGAAGAAGAAGAATAGTGTGGTCCATGCAGACAGCAGATGGCGGTAATGCTGTGTTTTGTTTGGGATCCGCTGTAAAGAAGAAGAATAGTGTGGTCCATGCAGACAGCAGATGGCGGTAATGCTGTGTGTTTGTTTGGGATCCGCTGTAAAGAAGAAGAAGAAGAAGAAGAGGAAGAGGACCGTTATCTCCGCCATTACACTCCTGTTCGCTTCGACGGGGTCTTCCAGATTTATAAACGCAAAGTTTCTTCTTTTCTGCTTCTTCATCTTCTTTTTAAATAGCATATACATCATGTATTGAAAACAGTCTTAGTCGGAATAAAAAGCTCTGTGTTGGTATCTAGTGGTTTTGTTAACGGTCGCTCCCAGTCTGTTGGGTGTGGTTCAGAAACAAACAGCGAGTAAAAGTTATTAATAATATCTGTATTATTAATAATATCTGTCGAAGTCTGATTTGACTGAAATCTTCAACATGATGAAGAGCGCTTTCAGATGCGTTCAGATTGTTCTGCTGTTTTACGGTAAGTGGATGATTTCTGTTCTTTAACACTTTCGGTTTCACTTCTTAACATAGTGTTCATTTCCTGACCCGAGCTTCATTACCTTAATAACAATAATCTCTTCATTCAGGAGAAATTATCATGTCCTCTTCCACTGTTTTTAATGGTTTTCACCTGGGTAAAGATGGTTTTATATTGGCACATGCGGACTTCTGCAATTCAATTACTTTGTTAAGCACACCAAGTTACATAATCAGGAAATGATCAGAGCGTTTATAGTAGAAGGAAGAGCGGTGTGGAATAAAGGTAAATTATGTGTAGACAAGGAACATGCAAGAAAAAAAAACAAGGAAGTGTGTTCCTGTGTGGCTCAGTGGTAGAGCATTGCGTCTGTTGTACAAAAGGTTGTGGGTTCGATTCCCAGTGAACACATGTACTAATGAAAATGTATAACCTGAATGCAATTGTAAGTCGCTTTGGATAAAAGCGTCTGCTAAATGCATAAATGTAAATGTATTAGATTGAACCACATAAACACAATCAAGCCTAGTAAAATACCAGTCAACCACCCCTTTAAGTCATGTAATTCTATTCTAGTAGACTCCCTGAACCAAGTTAATAGGGGCCTTTAATAAGTCAAGTTGTGTTTATGCGACTGATTTCAGTTATCTGTTCATCACCGGCTGTGTTATGAGTTTAATCTCCTAGAATCTGTTTGTGTTTGTTCTGCAGGTGTGTTTGGTGCTGATGAAGATGAAGTGAAGGCAGTGTCGGTGATGGAGGGAGATTCTGTCACTCTAAACCCTGATCACTCAAATACAGACATTTAATCTGATAGAGTGGAAGTTTAGAGGTCCAGTCATTGCTCAAACTGATGGAAATGACATCTCATATCCCAGTTACACCGAGATATTCAGAGGCAGACTGCAGCTGGATCTGACTGGATCTCTGACCATCAAGAACATGAAAACCAAACACTCTGGACTCTATCAACTAAAGATCAGACACGGTGATGGGACCGCAGAACGGAAATTCAATGTTACTGTCTATGGTGAGAATATGTATTTTTAATATTTAGATTTAATTATTTTTTTTGTATTTTATTATATCTATTAAAGCACTTGTTTTCCTTCCTATTGTAATGTATCTGTTTGTGCATGTCTAACACCTGCAAAGTTACAGAATGCATCAATTGTTTATTTACTGTTGGACGGTTGTTGTCATCATGTCACAGAGACACTGTGTGTTTGAATGCGAAAGCAAAACCACCGTTAGCCATATGACTGTAAAATTAACTAATCAAGTGTAAACCGTATGTTCTAGTGCCAGTAGCAGTGTTTAATATGTTTAATCTCTGTCTGAATTTCTGTTTCTTGTAGAGTCTCCATCTGTTATTGATGCTGGTGAATCTGAAATGAAGAGTGTGTCAGTGATGAGTGGAGATCGTGTCACTCTTCAGACTGGTGTTACTCAGATATCCGGAGATGAGCTGATAGTGTGGAGGTTTGGAGATGAAGGAAAACTCATAGCTAAAGCTGATAAAGAGGCTAAGAGCTCACCATTATATTATGATGAGAGATTCAGAGACAGACTGGAGCTGGATCAGACTGGATCTCTGATCATCACAAACACCAGATCCACAGACTCTGGGTTTTATTCAGTGAAGATCAGCAGCAGAACACAGACCGTATACAAGAGATTCAGTGTCAGTGTCATTGGTGAGTAACACAAGCCTTTTATAGCAATGATTGTTTATCAGCTGTCTGTTATAGATCAGACACATTCACACTAATATCTAGACATCTAGTGGTGAAACTGTGGTGTTACATTTGATTTGATCTTTTTTCTCCATCAGTAGATTTAGTCTGTCATTTTTGGATTTTAAATGCCTTTGCTGAGTTTGCTCTATTTTTAACTTATATACTGCATTAATGAAAATAATATGAAATGTGTTTTTGTTCCTATTTTTATTATTTTATATCGATATGAATAGTGTATAATTTCGAGATGAATATTGTTTTCTAAAGCTGTTTCATACCTAAACATGACAGCTGCTTTCTCAGCGGCAGTGCCAGCACACGTTTCCCAGTGTGATTTTAATTAATTCATGATGCTAATTCTATAATCCAACAGATGAAAACACACTCAAACACACTCAGATAAAGTCATTCGTAATTATAACTCAAATAATAATAATCATCATCTTGGGCTTTCTACATTTATGATTTGCACTCAATACAGGCCCCAGTGTGCAAACATGGATATTTACATGCTCTATTTGTGTTTAAATAAACTCAGATTCGTCCTCCGTTCACTCATGATCATAGTATCAGCACAGCATCAGTTGTCCAAGAGAAACGGTTTGGTTCAGATGATCTCAATATCTCCAGCTCGTCGAAGTATGCTGAATGTGTTCTCGCTTCAGTGTGCTTGTGATTAGAAAACTGTTATAACCAATTCTTTACTCAAACCATATGTTACTGTTCGGTAGTTCATGCATGCTCACTATCAGCAGCCAGAGCTGGGTGGTAACTGATTACATGTCATCTGGATTACGTGATCTGATTAAAACAATAAGTACTTGTAATTAGATTCAATTCCATTTTAAATACTCTTAATCAGACTACAGTTACTTTTTATGATTAAATTATTTACACAATATCAATACATTATTCATCCTTTATTGATTCTCTCTAAATCCTCGTTTTCATCTTTCCTTTCTAAAATATGCTTTACTGCTATATATAAACTCTTCCATTAAAAGTCAGTCAGTTTTGTGGACATTGGCTCAGAGATCAGTCATTATTCAGGTGCTACACAGCACTTGACCGTTGATCATTTCATATTTAAGAAGTGTTTCAACATTGCATCATCTACTGATGAACACATTCATTTCTATTTGAATTATCTCACTGTTGGTTATTTAACCATGTGTTTATATGTCTTCAGAAGGCTTTTGTCTCTCAAACACATTAAATGAACAAATTCACAAACTTGTTTCTCATCTGATCCTCTTTCACCTAATATATTTACTTAAAGTACCCCCTGAGATTTTATAATTATATTTTATTAAGTATCACATTTGCATGTTTATGGTTCTCTGATGTTGGTTATGGTCACATGACATGCAGGTAAACAAATAAAATATATTTTTTTTAGTAAGGGTTTTATTTTGATTGATGACTTATTTGATTTTATAATTATATAATTTTAATTGAAAAATGTTATGATTTAATTAATTATTATCTTTTCATTGAACTCATAAACCAGCTGCAGTTCCTTAAACCCCAGTCTGGGAAACCTTGACATATAATGTTTAATACACTTCATGTTGTCAATAACAATGAATGGAATATATTTTCTTAATCTTTGTATTTCTATATCAATATGGTGCAAGATAATCCTGTTTAAATCAGTGTGATAAACGATTAGGTCAAAAGTAATCTGATTATATTACCTAAAATGTGTAATGTTACTGACTCCATCTTTTGTCCTGTAAAGTGGAATCAGTGACCGATTAGAGTGTGTAAGTAATCTACCCAGCTCTGTCAGCAGCTCGTGGTCATCAGTTCTCTCAGCAAAGCATATCTCCGTTCAGTGAACCGTTGCAGTAACTGGAGTAACACATACTCTGGGATATTTGTTTATTACACATCGAGTGACTGTCGAAAGTAACGTGTGGATAAGTGCTGACCCAAGAAGCAAACTGTTAAGAAAGATTCAGTCTAATTTGGTGAACTGGTCCGATGGGTTCATTTAAAAGAACCGGTTCAAAAGAATGGTTTGTTCACGAGTCGGACATCATTATTGTTAAAGATAGATCAGACACACATTATGACTGTAATTATGATCTGTCCAGGCTGGACTATTGCAATGATCTCTTGGCAGGTCTTCCAGCCAGTTCTGTCAAACATCTACTATTAATCCAGAACACGGCAGCAAGATTCATCTTTAATGAGCTGAAAATAATGCACGTCACAAGAAGCCCGTTTCCGCCACTGAATAAAAAAAAACGGTTATTGTGACTTTTTATCTCGCAATTCAGATTTTTTCACACAATTGCAGGATAAAAGCGCGCAATTGCGAGTTAAAGTCCAGTTTTGATGCGGGGGAAAAGACTATGTTCTCAGAATTGATCTCATCATTCTGAGAAAAGAAGTCAGACTTGCGACAGTTGCGAGATAAAAAGTCACAATAACCTTTTTTTTTATTCAGTGGTGGAAACGGGCTTCCATACGTCACACCTCTGTTTATCAATCTGCACTGGCTACCAATAGCTGCTCACATTAAATTCAAGGCATTGATGTTTGCCTAGAGAACCACCTCTGGCTCTGCTCACCTTTATCTAAATTCATTACTCTAGAAGTGAACGTCACTTTATTGTTCATCCAAAAGAGGCTCAAAATCACTGTCAGGTACTTCTACATTAACTGTTCCCTCCTGGTGACCTGCACAACTCAATCCCAGCATCTTATCTTGATAATGTCAGGTAACTTTGAGAGAAAGATATGTAATGAATTCGGTTGAATATCTGTCAGCTGTTAAATATAAGAACACAATTAGATAAAACCAATTTAGCTCAACCAATTACCAAGCAATGCTTAATTTAGTTCAGTGTGTGGTGTAAAAGTGTTCATTATCCAGGGCTGCTGCTGGACAAATGGGTGCCTAAACAGGACTGTATTGCTGTGGCCCCTCTCCCAAATATTATGGAAGAAAAACAACACCTACTATAGGGGTCAAAATAGTACCTTAATAAAATATAAAAGTAAATAAACCAATACATTGTAATTAAATTGTATTATTTACAAATTACAACTGTAGCTCTGGACAGTTACCTATGGTTGTGATTATATTAATACAGTTGTCTGATTGATTTTATATTCTCAAGCATTCAGAAATCATGCAAAATACAATAAAGCAGTTTTACTACGATAAAACCATGGTTATTTTTGTAAGGGTTGTGATGTTGTTCTTGAAGTTATAGAGGCTGTCATCTATAGCAAAAAGGTGGCCAAAAATGAAAGCTTAAGTGGATATTTGAATTAAATGTTTGGTCAATAGCTTATTTAACAAGAATATGATTAAGTGAAACAGCAGCAATCACCAGGCCTGTGGCGCCCTTTACAGGCCTTTGTAATAACAGGCCTATATTATGTGCATTGTTTATTTTGTATTACATTATGTATTTGAACAGTGTTATTCAATGAAACCATATATATATACATTGTTTATATATTATACATTTTAAGTCATTTTAAAGGCTGTTTTTGGCTTAGGTCTGTTCTTATAACCACAAAAATAAATAAATAAATGCAGTTATCTTAATACTTCTTTGTAAACTCGTAGTAAAACCATGGCTAATTTTCGTAAGGGAACATGTACTCAGAGAGAATATTAGATGCGTTGGTGGTGGTTAAATTGTTACCGAGGGTGAATTCCAAACAGCTATTTTGCGTCCTTGAAGGGCACTTCGGGAGGGGGACGCTATTTTTAGGGACGGTCCAAATGAAAGTGAGCAACTGAATCCCTTCACGAAGGGCCCTTCCAGAAGTCCGTTAGCGAAGGGGGAACATATGTTGGTCACTTCACAGAAGTGATTTCCATTTGTGATCATGTGATCTTCAGTTAGGAGCTCTCGCGATGCATTTTAAAGCAAAGTTGGGGTTGATTTAGATATAAACGCAAGTAGAATAGGCCGATTAAATTTGTCTTTATTTTAATGTAATACAATATATGTTTTGTCAGTGATAGAAAGTTTAAGCAAGTTTAGTTTGAAAAAGTTTAATAGGAAATAAGACACAGTGAGACAATATTTAAATAAAATAATAATAATGAGAATAAATATTTATTTGTAACAACTGATGGAGCACTGATAAGCTCCAAACGCTTATACGAGACGGTAGTGCCCTACACCCTTAAAAGAATACACTTCAGTGGCTCTGCCCTTCCAAGGGAGTAGGGCACAAGGATGCTCACTTCTGTTTGGAATTTGCCCACGAGGTGCGAGCGGGTGCGGACGCAGGTGTGAGAATATCCCGTCACGTGTGCTTAGCCTACTGCTTACTGTGTATGAATGTATATATATATATATATATATATACAGTGCTCAGCGTAAATGAGTACACCCCCTTTGAAAAGTAACATTTTAAACAATATCTCAATGAACACAAAAACATTTTCCAAAATGTTGACAAGACTAAGGTGTCTTTCTTGTTCTGTCCTATCTATAATATGTTGCTGCCTTATTATTGTGCTATACATTTAAAATACCTTTATTTTAATTTTATATTAAATATTTATATATAAATGTATTTGCTTGTCTTTTAAATGTATGTTATAATACAAAGAGCAAGATGTATTCGTAGACTTATTCACTTTTATTTGTAAATAAAATGTTTCACTAAGTTTTATAAATATATATATATATAAAACAAAGCGAGTTTATTTCACAAAAATTAAGTCTAAGTCTATTAAATAGCCGTCCCAAACTCATTTTTTGTTAATAAAATGTATTTGTATGAGCAGCACATTCATTTAAAGCAGTGGTTCTCAACCCGCGACCCATCATGCTGAACATAATCAAAAAATACTTTCAGTTCTACAATTAATTTTTAGTTTTTACATTAATTAAAAACATAAAACAAATAAAAGCTATGTTTTTGTTATGTCAAATAATTTAGTTTTTCATATATTATTTTTAGGCATGAGCAGACTATATGCACTCATATAATTAATGTTACGCATTTAACAAGTGCGCACTTTGGCAGAATTTAATTCATTTAGTCATCAGCAGCCTTTCGTTCGGTAAAACTGAGCATCAGAACATTTGTTAAGGGAGGAAACGAAATGTGGAAAATGCCAGCGAAGGAACAATATCAGAATCAGCAGTGCTTGCCTCACACTGAACCTCACAAGAAACATCATCCTTAATTACAGAAAATGTGTCAAAACATCTCTGGAGAGAGCCTTAGATTATTAAAATCGAAAATGCTCTCCATATTTGGATCAACACAGGCTACATGTGTGAACTTTTCTGCAATGTCTCGTGTCGAGTCACGCTTCCGCGCGTCTTACAGACTGTAAATTACAATCACAACTTTATTGTGCTGTTACTCCTTTCCAGCAGAATTTCTCAAGATTCAAGATTTTATTCGTCACATACATAATTATACAGAATATAACCAGCAGTTAAATGTAATTGGTCAGCTCCCGACAGCATCAGGTGTTTTATTAATGGTGAGTAGAATTATTTATTTATTTAAATAAATGCAATCGTTTAGATATCATAATATTCAGGCTATAAATAATATAATAAATCTGGTTGGTTTGTATTGTAAATGACATGCGTGCGGCCCGTGAGACTTGCACTTGGACCATAGTGCTGCCCGGTGGAAAAATAGGCAGAGAACCACTGATTTAAACATACAGCCTACAAAATGAAACGAAGTGAAAATATCATGGTATTTTTTGGTTATGAAAACAACCACGGTGACTGTTTATGAAACGTGGAAACTGCTCCTGAATAGAAGGGATATCACACCGTCATGCAAATCCTTCCCAGCTAACACACGCAGTACAGTTATGTGATTTGTTGGTGCTGTAGGCTACTTTTATTGTACTGTACTGCCGCATGCTTGTAGTTTCTGCGCTTTAGGGAAGTTATGCTATAGAAGAGCGCCACCAGCACAGTATAACATCTGACAGGACAGTTTGTTTTTTTCTGAGGGGAGAGACTTTTAATTTCATAACGCGTTACGAAAATAACAATAGAATAATGCCACTGACATTAAACCTGTCAACATCTCATCTGACCGCAGATACTGAATCGGGACAGAGACTTTTTCTCAGGCACTCTTTCTTTCCTTAAACTGCCTCGGAGTCAGATGATCTGACAGAAGTGTCAACGGCTTTCATGCACGTCTTTTAAAATAAAAGTCTCGCATCAGAAAAGCATTTAGAATTACGTTTTTTTGTTGATGTCGTTTCTTTGGCTGTAAATAATCCGTGACCCTCTCAGAACGGTCTCGCGACCCACTTCTGGGCTGCATACCCAGCACTTTTGACCGAGCAGTTGAGAAAGACTGTAATAGATTGTGTTTAACACACAGAAGAGTGACGATCGGGTCAACACAGAGAAGTACAGAAATGATAAGTTACATAAAAAATAAAACTGCGCTGGTATCGGATTGGATCGGTATCGGCCGATCCTCAGAATTTGCGGTATCGGTTCTGAAAAAATGGTATTGTTACATCCCTACTTTTTATTTAAAAAAATATATTTTTCAGTTTGGAAGTCTCTTTATCAGTACAGTATCAGATCTTCACTCAGGTTATAGTGCTGATGTGTGTAGTGTTTGTTATAGATCAGACACGTTCACACTAATGACTGTCTCTCTTTATCAGTACAGTATCAGATCTTCACTCAGGTTATAGTGCTGATGTGTGTAGTGTTTGTTATAGATCAGACACACGTTCACACTAATGACTGTCTCTCTTTATCAGTACAGTATCAGATCTTCACCAGGTTATAGTGCTGATGTGTGTAGTGTTTGTTATAGATCAGACACCCGCTCACACTAATGACTGTCTCTCTTTATCAGTACAGTATCAGATCTTCACTCAGGTTATAGTGCTGATGTGTGTAGTGTTTGTTATAGATCAGACACACGCTCACACTAATGACTGTCTCTTTATCAGTACAGTATCAGATCTTCACTCAGGTTATAGTGCTGATGTGTGTAGTGTTTGTTATAGATCAGACACACGTTCACACTAATGACTGTCTCTCTTTATCAGTACAGTATCAGATCTTCACCAGGTTATAGTGCTGATGTGTAGTGTTTGTTATAGATCAGACACACGCTCACACTAATGACTGTCTCTTTATCAGTACAGTATCAGATCTTCACTCAGGTTATAGTGCTGATGTGTGTAGTGTTTGTTATAGATCAGACACGTTCACACTAATGACTGTCTCTTTATCAGTACAGTATCAGATCTTCACTCAGGTTATAGTGCTGATGTGTAGTGTTTGTTATAGATCAGACACACGCTCACACTAATGACTGTCTCTCTTATCAGTACAGTATCAGATCTTCACTCAGGTTATAGTGCTGATGTGTGTAGTGTTTGTTATAGATCAGACACGTTCACACTAATGACTCTCTCTTTATCAGTACAGTATCAGATCTTCACTCAGGTTATAGTGCTGATGCGTGTAGTGTTTGTTATAGATCAGACACACGTTCACACTAATGACTCTCTCTTTATCAGTACAGTATCAGATCTTCACTCAGGTTATAGTGCTGATGTGTGTAGTGTTTGTTATAGATCAGACACACGTTCACACTAATGACTGTCTCTTTATCAGTACAGTATCAGATCTTCACTCAGGTTATAGTGCTGATGTGTGTAGTGTTTGTTATAGATCAGACACACGTTCACACTAATGACCGTCTCTCTTTATCAGTACAGTATCAGATCTTCACTCAGGTTATAGTGCTGATGTGTGTAGTGTTTGTTATAGATCAGACACACGTTCACACTAATGACTGTCTCTCTTTATCAGTACAGTATCAGATCTTCACTCAGGTTATAGTGCTGATGTGTGTAGTGTTTGTTATAGATCAGACACACGTTCACACTAATGACTGTCTCTCTTTATCAGTACAGTATCAGATCTTCACTCAGGTTATAGTGCTGATGTGTGTAGTGTTTGTTATAGATCAGACACACGTTCACACTAATGACCGTCTCTCTTTATCAGTACAGTATCAGATCTTCACTCAGGTTATAGTGCTGATGTGTGTAGTGTTTGTTATAGATCAGACACGCTCACACTAATGACTCTCTCTCTCTTTATCAGTACAGTATCAGATCTTCACTCAGGTTATAGTGCTGATGTGTAGTGTTTGTTATAGATCAAACACACGCTCACACTAATGACCGTCTCTCTTTATCAGTACAGTATCAGATCTTCACTCAGGTTATAGTGCTGATGTGTGTAGTGTTTGTTATAGATCAGACACACGTTCACACTAATGACTGTCTCTCTTTATCAGTACAGTATCAGATCTTCACTCAGGTTATAGTGCTGATGTGTGTAATGTTTGTTATAGATCAGACACACGTTCACACTAATGACCGTCTCTCTTTATCAGTACAGTATCAGATCTTCACTCAGGTTATAGTGCTGATGCGTGTAGTGTTTGTTATAGATCAGACACACGTTCACACTAATGACTCTCTCTTTATCAGTACAGTATCAGATCTTCACTCAGGTTATAGTGCTGATGTGTGTAGTGTTTGTTATAGATCAGACACACGTTCACACTAATGACTGTTTCTCTTTATCATTACAGAACCAGGTCTGTCTCCAGGTGGTAAAGCAGGGATTGTTGTTGCTGTTCTGCTGGTTCTAGCTGCTGCTGCTGCTGGTTTTATTTTTTACTATCGCCGCAAGATCTCTGAACTACGAAAGCAAATATGTAAGTATTACAGCTGATACAGCAAGACAAAAACATTGAGTTTATTGTGTTTCAGTAGAGTTTAAATATATAGTATGATTTATCAGTGGACATTTCTACTCTAACCACAAGTTCTGCTTGTAATTGATGCAATAATTAATTAAATGTGTGATTTTTTTGGTATCGAGCTGAATTACATTAATAACTGTTGAATCTCAGTCTCTTTAAAATGTTTTATTTAAGATCTGTCTTTGATTGTCTGTTTGTATTTATGTAGTTTTGTTCTTGTATTTAAGGTTAAGATATTTAGCAGAAATCGGTATAACAATCACAGTCCTGCTGTTCTTTGGTTCTTTGTTTTGAGTTTTATCTGGGCTGCCCGAGTCTTTCATATCTCCTCACACGTGTTTGTGTTATTGTGTGGCTTCATTCATCTTGATCATTTAAACATATAGACTATTAACATAGAAACTATAAACTGAAAACCAAGAACATTATCTGGAGAGAGTGTTTGTAGGGATGAAACGATGCCATGTTTTCAGATCCGATCAGATCTCGAAAGTATCGGCCAATTCTGATCCGGTCTGATACCAGCGCAGGTTTTATTTAATCAATGTAGAATTTCTGTACTTCTGTGTCACTCTTTTGTGTGTTAAACATAATCTACAATCAACTTAATTTCAATGGAAAGTAACATGACAATCAAACACTTCAGGATATGGTCTGAGACTAAAGAGGCACAAAGAGGGAGTGAATGTAAAGGGGTTTTAATAATCATATTACATTAAGACAGGACAAAGAACACAATGAAACTGATGGCGTATAAAGATCAGGAAACGAAGGAGCAAACGAGATCATTAACTAACACAGGTGGAAACTAATAAACTAAATCAGGGAACAGGACAATGACCAAAAAAGAGCAAACAGGAAACTCAACAGGAACATAAACGCAATATGTACATTTTACTCCTCCCCAAATGTAAAATATAATAAACGTGTGAGAGCATGTTATAAGCTATATGACATTATAGTCAGATATGACAGCGCTAATGCAACACGATCGCCGCGGACGAGTAGCTGAGCAAACTGCTGCGAATTAAACTGAAAGTAAATCACAGATGCTCAACACACAATCATCTTCATTAAAAGTAAATCACAGACGCTCAACACACAATCATCTTCATTGAAAGTAAGTCACAGACGCTCAACACACAATCATCTTCATTGAAAGTAAATCACAGACGCTCAACACACAATCATCTTCATTGAAAGTAAGTCACAGACGCTCAACACACAATCATCTTCATTGAAAGTAAATCACAGACGCCAACACACAATCATCTTCATTGAAAGTAAATCACAGACGCTCAACACACAATCATCTTCATTGAAAGTAAATCACAGACGCTCAACACACAATCACCTTCATTAAAAGTAAATCACAGACGCTCAACACACAATCACCTTCATTAAAAGTAAATCACAGACGCTCAACACACAATCATCTTCATTGAAAGTAAGTCACAGACGCTCAACACACAATCATCTTCATTGAAAGTAAATCACAGACGCTCAACACACAATCATCTTCATTGAAAGTAAATCACAGACGCTCAACACACAATCATCTTCATTGAAAGTAAATCACAGACGCTCAACACACAATCATCTTCATTGAAAGTAGTAAGACAAACTTATCGTTCCAGTGCTGATGCCGCGCTCTTCTGTTGCGGTCTCTGATCTTGAAATGAGCTGATAGTTAATCAAAAGCAGTGCTTATCTGTAATTAGTCAGTCATCACTCTCACGATTACAGATAGTTCAAAATGCTGCGGCTCGTTTCCTGACTGGGACAAAAACAGGAACATATTTCAGCTATACAGGCTTCTCTCCATTGGCTCCCTGTGAAACAACGAATTGATTTCAAGGTTCAAACTTATGTGTTTAAAGCTCTGCATGGACTTGCCCCTATTTATATATCAGAACTTTTAGTTGTTATTCTCCTCAGAGATCACTTAGATCTTCAGTCCAGCTGTTATTAAATGTCCCAAAATCTCGTTTGAAAACAGAAGGCGACAGGCAGAGGTGGAAAGAGTACGAAAATATTCTACTCAAGTAAAAGTACCATTACATTACTGAAATTTTACTTAAGTACAAGTAAAGGTACCAGTCTAAAAATATACTCAAGTAAAAGTAAAAAGTAGCTCATTTAAAATGTACTCAGAGTAAAAATTACTTAGTTACATTAAGTGGGAGGGACAAAAAATGGGATCGACTAAAGATGTCAAACTCAGTACCTGGAGGGCCACAGCCCTACACAGTGTAGATATTACCCTAATTAAACACATCTGATCCAGCTAAACTAATCATTTAGGCTTATTTGAACACTACATGGTGTGTGTGTTGGAGCAGGGTTGGAACTAAACTCTTTAGGGCTGTGGCCCTCCAGGAACTGAGTTTGACACACCTGGGATATGGGCCTATAAATCTCAAACTAGGTGTTTTTAATTAAAGGAATCGGTTAATTAGAATAATAAGACATTTGGGCTGTTACCAGGCAAATTAAATCAGCATCAACACTACCCTCAACTATCAGAGCTTCTCCTAAATTAAGCCTTTTTACATTTGGTTTTATTTCTATTAGGGCTGTCAAATTGGCTGAAAAACTACATTAAAATGTTTTACTAAAATATTATCAAAATTCAAATTATATTCAAATTTAAAAGGCATAAATTCAGTTAGGAATAAAAAAGCTTTTGTCTTCTCTCCTGAGGCCACAAGAGGGCGCATCGAGCTAAATATCACCAAATACACGTTTC
Organism: Gymnocypris eckloni scoliostomus; assembly: GCA_027564155.1. Lineage (NCBI taxonomy): Eukaryota > Metazoa > Chordata > Actinopteri > Cypriniformes > Cyprinidae > Gymnocypris > Gymnocypris eckloni. The sequence goes on from JAJHNS010000082.1 coordinate 51,201, forward strand.
TTCAAAGTACAGCTGGGCAATATGAGCAAACATTCATATATCTGTATGTTTTGGCTGATTTGTGGTATACGGTACATATCTGCATTTTGTAACAAATAAATAAAGTGAATGTAACCATGTAGGCATATATAATGTGCAAAAAGAGTTAAAAATACATTACATTATAACATTGTAACATTGCGATCTAAAAACTACAGAGGTGGCACAGAAGAACACAAAAGTGTGCTGTATGTACATTTCCAGACGTTTAATGAGGCTCAGGGTGGCATGAGTGCAATTACATTCATAGATTCATGTGCACATTAATGTTTTACATATAAATGTGCTTTTAGAGATGCACAACGGCTCAGCTGTTACTTTATTTTGAACTATTCTCGTTGATGATAGAGCAAAATCATGCAGTACTTGTTTATTGATCTGTTGTATTAAATCAATATATCACATTTATCATTATTAAACGCAGTCACACTCTTTATCGATCTGTGGGGAGCGCGTGATGAGTTCTCAGGACTCAAAAGCACGAGCCAATGTGATGCATTCTGTCGGAACCTGCGGAATGAGTATGATTATTATTAATAGCTGTAATCCCGCGCTGAAATTCAAGTTCTGCTCGGTGTTCTCTGCTAAGAACCCGACTGTGAATGATGCGAGCGGCGTTACTATGCTGTCAGTGAGAAACTGCAGCCGAGGCGGGGATGATTTTTGGTGTGCCAGCAGAACAACAACAACAACAGTGTGCTCAGGGCTCGAAATTGCGACCATTTTGGTCGCATATGCTCCCGAAATGTAATCTGTGCGACTCCAAAATATATTTGGGAGCATTTGTGCGAGTGCAAATAATTGCTGTGGTGCGACCTCTACAGTTCTCTGCTAAACGTTCAAGAATTACTGCACAGCATGTGCCACGTGACCGGGAGCTAAAGCAGGTTAAGCTTTTCATTCGGCTCGTCTAAAGTGTGCTTTTTCTGAGCCCGTGCACCGCGCGTAAACTAAAAAGCCTGTCTAACAGCGCCTGATTACTCAACTAAGTTATCTTTTGAGCCAATACTGTCAAAACACACAAGGTTTACATATAGACTCAGTTGGTTATGTTTAAATGAAATTAAACCGGTGAGTGGAACCGGCGTGCCTGTATATTAGATGCGTGCAGCTCTTAAAGGGACAAAACTAAACATGCAGCCGACTGTCATTAAAGGGATAGTTCACCCTACAATTTTATTTCTGTCATTATTTACTCACTGACATGTTGTCCCAAACCTGTATTAATTTATTTCTTGTGGTGAACACAAAAGAAGATATTTCAAAGAATGTGGGTAACCAAACAGTTGCTGGTCCACTTGATAGTAGGATATAAAACAATACTATGAAACTCACTGGGGACCAGCAACTGTTTGGTTTTCCACATTCTTCAAAATAGCATGTATGTTCAGCAGAAGAAAGAAACTCACTCAGGTTTAAAACTAATTTTGAGTGAGTAAATGATGGTATTAATTAGGGGTGGGCATAGATAATTTTTTAATCTAGATTAATCTAGATTAATTTTGGAATTAATCTAGATTAATCTAGATTAAAATGGCTCATTGAATTCTCAAGGCATTCAGAATATGTGTGCTACCCAAATAATGACTAAAAGTAAGTCTTTGAGAACGGGTTTCTCAAGCCAGGTGGCGATTAGACCAGGGGCTCATCTCCTGTTTCCAAAATGCATCACAAACTGCTTGAGAAAGCTGTTCTACTATGATAATTGGTGATGAAAATAAACTATGTTCAATAAGATGTACTTGTGTTTACTAACTGTTTATTCAGTTAAACATGAATTTTGAACTGTAGGCCTACATAAGAGGTCGTGATGAACTGTTTACAGTTTCCATTGGGAAGCTTCTTAAAAATAAATTTTCCTGAAGCAAACCCGCGGATTCATAGCTGCATCCATGTTAGCACGTCACGTCCTGATGTGGTAATTTCACAGTAACGTTAGGCATACACACAGGTTCAAGCAGAGGGTGACACGGGAGTGAATTCTCAAGTTCACATGAGACCTAGAGCGCATCCTGTTTGCTTAAAAGCGCAACGCTTCGTTGTTATTCTGAGTGCACACAAATAAACGTAGAGTCTTTACAGATTCGAAAGATGTATTAGGCTACTTTTATCTGTATGACCAAAAATTACGGAGATGTAAGAGCAAGTGAGCGCACGAGCCTGTCCTGCATAAGCTGGCGTCCACACAAACACTTCAATAGCGCACATTTCTCTAGGTTAACATCATATTGAGCGGCCATGTAAAGTTGTTACTACATACATCTTTCAGATGAAAAGCCATGTTTGAGGTTGATGAATGATAGGTGGCGTTTGGATGTCCTGTCCGATTGTATTACCACATAGACCAGCGTTAACAATCTGTCCATCACGGACTGCGAGCCTCTAGTTCAAGACTCGTTCGCCCCCTACAGTGCAATTCGGCTAGGTATACATCCGGCTAAAATATCAGGGTGAAAGTCATCATAGTGCGTAGTATAGACCCAGCTCCCAACCCAACTTTGAGAATAGATTAACGGCGATATTTTTTTTTATCGCCGATAAGAGTCTCGTTAACGCAGACGTTAACGCCGATAACGGCCCACCACTAGTATTAATATAAAACACTATGACAGAATCGACAGACAGATGACGAATTTATTCTTTAATGTTAAAACAACAAAACCATAGAGAAAACATAACTCGCTACTCTTGACTGAAAAAACAATACAGTTACTTTAATAGGAATCAATCTATAGTGTTTATTTGTATTAATTGTTCATTAAATTTCTTGAATGCTCCTACTAAATATGCCTATTTTACCTGATAATTAAACACTGTTTGTATATTATGTGTAGTTGTAATGTGTATCTTTGTTCTTATTTTTCATAACAAAGATCAAATATTGACAAAGATTTTTATCTTCACCCACTTTGGCGTAAATATCCACCATTCTTATTTATATTGTGTTTCCTTGAAAGGCTTTGTCTTTATAATAGGGAAATTAGTTTGGCAGTACTGCTCAGACAAACTGGTAAAACTAACATGACAAAGAACTGTGATAAAATCGTGAAATGTCTAAAAAATTAAAATTGATATGATATTTTTGCCATATCGCCCACCCCTACTTGGAACTGACCGGTTTTGTGACCGCACTTGCACAAACTGCATTGAAATCATTTTCCAAATCTTCATTTGTGTGGAAATATGACCAAGTCTTTAAACAGCCATTAACAGAAGCCAGAGACGCTGAAGACGGACACAAAGAACATAAAATACTGTAGCAGCCTGAGCAAGCTCAACGTCCACTATGTGAAATATAGAAAGGAAATCCTAAATATTGAATTGGGAGTGGGGGTCTATATGAATGTATTTCTGAGGGGAACTGTTTTGAGAAAAGTTTAAATGACATTTTCTTCTCATCTTGCATGTATAAAAAACAAAGCACTGCAGCTTAAGGATCAGGTTCAATTGATGAAGCTTTTAATCATCAGGAAGGATGTTGCCCGCCCTTCCGCTCAATTGGCGGTTGTGTTGCTCCTTAATATTCAGTGGGTGCTCATAAAACATTTGTGGTGCTCCTAACTTCTTGAAGTTGGGAGCACCAGTGCTACCAAGTAAAAAAGTTAATTTCGAGCCCTGAGTGTGCTACATGTTTCTTTCCCCTCAGTTATCCCTGATAACGTTTAAATGAGCTGCTTGCACTTTCTGCTACCTGTGACGTCACTTGCATTCGACACGAATCGTGTGCGTTGCCAACGGAGACAAGACTTAAGGTGGTTAAACGATTAAAACTAATTTAATATCATAACATACAAGGTCCTGCTGTTCTGTAGCCACGGATTTGCGGGTCTTGTATTTCATGTATATCATCCTACAGATGACTTGCAGGACCTTGTATATTATTATATTAAATTAGTTTTAATCGTTTAACCACCGATTCAAGTGACGTCGCAGGTAGCAGAAAGTGCAAGCAGCGATTGCAAGTGACATTGTATTTTAGTTTATGTTTTCTTGTCTTCACCACCTGGCTACTGTTGTAAAATGTTGAGAGATTCAAACAAAAAATAATCAATAAATAGAACAAAATAAAAAAGACTGCAAGTGACATCACTGGCGGAAGTCTGCAGCCAGACGCTATTGGAGAAGCAGTTTCTCCGTGAGCGGGAATGTAAACCCGGAGTGGATCCGGAGCGGAGTGATTACAGAACGCTTAGAGCGGAGAGAGGAACGTGCTTTAATCCACTCCAGGCTTTGATCACACCCCATATCATTTCAATTCATATCATAAGAAAAATAAACACCGGTATTCGGTATGAACTGGTATACCGCCCAGTACTACCATTAGTCACTTTACAGTTAGTGCTATCATACAAATACACTTGTAGGTTTAAAATATCCAACTACAAACATTTCAGCTAAATGTATATTTTAGTCAGAGTATATCTCATATTTCATTGTGCTCTGTCTGTTTGACGCGCATGCGTGCGGCGGCGCGCGTTCAGAAACAAGTCTGTGGAGTTTAGCGGAGAATCACAAGATGGAAATATTTCCATGGCTTTATAACATTTACAGATGGAGAATATACCTGTGAAATGTAAGTTACGCATTTAGGAAAAGAGCACATAGCTCAAACAGCGCACACGCAGTCTTTCTGCCAGAGCCGCTTTAAACTCAAAGATTCATCATTGCTGATACACGCTGATATTGTTAATATGCATGTTCGCTAGCAAGCTAATTTCTTAATCTAGTAATTACATGTTTTTTAAAGTTGAACTTGCATGAATTTGACATGGCTTTGGGCTCTTTTGTGAGAGACGCGAGTACAATGATGATAGATGTCCCTCTAGAAAATACAATAGATATGTGTTCTGTGTGAACGGCTTGCTTCAGTTTTGAGGTAAACAACATCTACACATTGATCTTTTTCCGCTATATGTTGAATGTGCAGCACCGCATCGAGTGGGTTCAACTGGACAGGCTAAAATAAAAGCATTCAAATACAACGACACCTCGTCATCGCATCTCGTGAGCCAAGCTTCCTGACGGACACCTATTCAAATGAAGCGTTTTGCATTAAAATGTGGATTTCTATTTTACATTTATTGAATATTCGAAATCCTAAAAAACAATTGTCAGTCCTGATTTCTATGCATCTCTTAAATGCCAGGGATTGTAGTCTCTGGGGATATAGTAGGTTATGTTTTAGAGACCATGTCTGTCAAACTGGTTTATGTATTAGTAAGTGTCTTCTGTCATTAGTGTCATGTGACTGGTTTACTGTATTCTTCTCAATCACGTGATGTTTTGTGTGAACAGACAGAAATATCATCATATATACATGTATACAAATATAAATGTTTCGGTGAAGGTGATCCAGAAGAAGAAGTGATTATTAGAAGCACAAATGAAGAATCACACACTATCCTCTCAGTCTTATACTGACATGTTCATCTTCAGACTCAGTAATAATCTCCTCATGTCTCTGTTTCTATGTGCTGCTGACAGTGACTGTGCCAGTGAAAGTGACCGTGACTAAGGGAGATGATGTCACTCTGAAGCCTAATAATACAATACAGAAAGGTGATGGGATACTGTGGATGTTTGGAGAAGGAGAGCGGCAGACTAGCATAGCTAAATTCACCAGAGAGACCGGAGAGATCGTTACACATGATTATGCTGCTGGAGGGAGATTCAGCGGCAGACTGGATCTGGACAAGACGACTGGATCTCTGACCATCAGGAAGAGCAGTACTGAACACTCTGGACTCTATACACTATACATCACATCCAGCAGTGGAGATTCACAGCAGAGATTCATCGTCACTGTCAGCGGTGAGTAACTCAACTCAGTATAATAATGATCACACATCTTCATTAACAGTCATTACCCATAATTCTGCTCTTCTGCAGGTAATTCAGATTAATGTTCAGACCCCATCCAGAGTTTGTTCTGTAGAAATCTGTGATTAAAGGTTGAACTAGACTGTGATATAAACACTGCTCTGTTGCTGCCCAGATCTCCTGAAGCTTGTATTTAGATCAGCACTCTGGATAAAGTTATCTCTGATTTATAGTTTTGTCTTTGAGTGATCAAATCTGAACAGACAGTAATATAACATTTCTGTTTAATAAAACAGCATCTGAATGATCCTGATGTGGTCATTTCAAACTCTGATGTTCACTTGATCTAAAGACACGTCTTTGTTTCTCTCTGTTTCTGTGTGCTGCTGGGACAGAAACTCTGGAGGAGATATCAGTAGCTGAAGATGGTTCTGTCACTCTAAAGCCTGATACTGAAATACAGAGAGATGATCAGATCCAGTGGATATTTGGAGATCAAGACGTTCTCATAGCTCAAATCAGAGGAGAGACTGGAGAGATATGTATATATGATGATGTTCTTGATGGGGATTCAGAGGCAGACTGAAAATGGACAAGACTGGATCTCTGACCATCACAAACATCAAACCTGAACACATTGGACTCTATAAACTACAGACCATCAGCAGCAGAGGGACCTTGTGCAAGAGATTCAGGGTTTACATTCCATGTAAGTAACTGTCTTTCAGTTTATGTTTTAAATGAACACAAGTGATGATGCTGTGAATGAACCGTTCTACTCTGAGCTGGATTTTAACAGGTAAACATTAATAGATTAATTAATAGATTTCTTGATTTAACAACTTCAGTTTTAGTCACAGTTTTCTAGGTATTTTATTATTTAATAGTTATTTGAGTGAAGTGCTTATATAGTTCTACAATACAAGTGTGTCAGTGTGTGTAATGTTGCATCTTTATACCTTTTGGGAGTGATGTGTCTTATTGCCCGGAGCAACAAAACAAGCAACACTTTATTTTAAGGTGTCATAATACAGAGTAATTACCTAATTAAGTACTTATTAGTAACCATTGTACTTACATGAAATAAAATACTGCTGCATCCTAGGGGTGGGCGATATGACCAAAATCTTATATCACGATAACAATATATATCACAATATAGTCATTTGTTTCTTTTAAAAAGGTTTTTATGATATTAAAATCTTTGATACCATATCATTTTCATAATCCTTGTCACCAATATCAATATCAAACTAATACAAGCCTAAAGAGAGAAACACAACCTCACTGAAGATAAATAAACAGTCAGTGATGAAGGATAAGAAACTAATTGCAAGCAATAGGACAAAAACTACAATAAATAAGAAACACTACATACATTGTGTAAATTAATTAGTCTTCACTGTGTTAATTATATCTATCTATCTATGATAGATATAATTACCACGTGTATTATGTATAGATTCTATACATATTATAAATATATCATTATTATTGTTATTTTTTATTTATTCTCATTAAAGTTACAAAAGTGATTTAGTCGAGAGCAGTGAGAGATGTTCTAGCAGTGTGCTGTGATTAACATGAATGACGGACAGAACGAATATTGGAACGCTTCCCCTTTAAGAGCGAAGTCCGGATCTAATACACTGTTACATATGCGTTTTCTCTTTCTGCCGTTTACTCTCTCTTAAGACCTAAATTGCTGTGTTAACGAGGATACTTGCAAAGAAGGGGATTCTGATGCATATACAGTGCTCAGCGTAAATGAGTACACCCCCTTTGAAAAGTAACATTTTGAACAATATCTCAATGAACACAAATACATTTTCCAAAATGTTGACAAGACTAAGTTTAATATAACGTCTGTTTAACTTATAACATGAAAGTAAGGTTAATATTATAACTTAGATTACACATTTTTCAGTTTTACTCAAATTAGGGTGATGCAAAAATGAGTACAAACATTATTTTTGTTTGGGAGGGGGGCAATAGGGATTTTAGGGCGTCAAATTGGCTAGAAATGGTGCTGAGTACAACGGCTACTAATAAGTTCTTAATTAGGTAATTATTCTGTATTATGACACCTTAAAATAAAGTGTTACCATAAGCCAGAACTGCTACCACATGTACACACACACACACACACACACACACACACACACACACACCCTGAATGAAACTTCACCCGTTATAATCTAATTTCTCTGTTTCTATGTGCTGCTGTGACATGAAGGAGGCGTGTATGTGACTGAGAGAAAATCTGTCCATCTGTTCACTGATCGTCCTGAAATAGAGAGAGGTGATGAGATACAGTGGAGGTTTGGAGATGAAATCATAGCTGAAATCAAAGGAGGGACCGGAGAGACACATGATGGTCCTGATGAGAGATTCAGAGACAGACTGCAGCTGGACAAAAGAACTGGAGATCTGACCATCAAGAACTCTACAGATAAACATGAAGGAGATTATAAACTGAAGATCATCAGCAGTAAAGGAAATACAAACAAAAATTACATGGTTACAATCATAGGTGAGTCGCTCCAGTCAGTGTAATAATAACAGTTCTTCTTCATACATTCAGTTATTTTCTGCAGGTAATTCAGTTCATCTACTTAATGTTCAAACTCTATTCAGAGTTTATCTGTCGATCATTTCATTCTTTAAACGTCTATTATTAAAGATTCAACATGATTGAAGTTGATACCTCACCTCAGTATTTCATTCAGCTTTACTTCATATCAGTTCTCTGTAAAAAACACAAACATGTATATTATTCTCCTCAGAAACACATCTTTATTGTGAACTGATGAAACAGCATTGAATGATGTTAATAGTAACTCTGAGTAACTGTTGTTCTCATCACTCACTGATCTGATGAATCTGTGTTTCTCTGTTTCTATGTGCTGCTGTGACAGATGAAGTGAACCGTGTGTCAGTGACTGAGGGAGAATCTGTCCATCTGTCCACTGATCGTCCTAAAATAGAGAGAGATGATGTGATACAGTGGAGGTTTGGAGATGAAATCATAGCTGAAGTCAAAGAAGGGACCGGAAAGACACATGATGGTGCTGCTGGGAGATTCAGAGACAGACTGCAGCTGAACGATCGGACTGGAGATCTGACCATCAAGAACTCTACAGCTGAAGATGAAGGATATTATAATCTGAAGATCAGCAGCAGTAAAGGAAATACAAACTGGACATACAGTGTTACAATCAGATGTGAGTCACTCCAGTCAGTGTAATAATAACAGTTCTTCATACATTCAGTTATTTTCTGCAGGTAATTCAGTTCATCTGCTTAATGTTCAAACTCTATTCAGAGTTTATCTGTCGATAATTTCATTCTTTAAAAGTCTATTATTAACGATTCAACATGATTGAAGTTGATACCTCACCTCAGTATTTCATTCAGCTTTACTTCATATCAGTTCTCTGTAAAAAACACAAACATGTATATTATCCTCCTCAGAAACACATCTTTATTGTGAACTGATGAAACAGCATTGAATGATGTTAATAGTAACTCTGAGTAACTGTTGTTCTCATCACACACTGATCTGATGAATCTGTGTTTCTCTTTCTATGTGCTGCTGTTACAGATAAACCAAGAGAGAAATCACCGGTGAAGGAAATAATGGTGAGAATCTGCTGTTTGCACTCAATATCTTTAACTTTACATCAATATCATGATCGTGTGTGTGTGTGTGTGTGTGTGTGTATCAAACAAATGACTGTAAGTGAATTAAACAGCATCTGTCCTGAGAAATGCTTTTAATGCAGCAAAGATTCACGATAGGAGCACTAAATATCCAATTCATTATTGTCTCTGTGTTTTCCTTCAGATGAATCCGTTGTAGAGATGCAGCCGCTGATGATTAAATAAGTTCCTGATGGAGTGAAAGAGCAGAAGAGGAAGAGTTCAGTTTAACAACACAAGCCCCACCCCCTCCTGTCAATCACTCTGACATCATCCGCTCCAGCTACAACACAAGCCCCGCCCACTCCTGTCAATCACTCTGACATCATCCGCTCCAGCTACAACACAAGCCCCGCCCACTCCTGTCAATCACTCTGACATCATCCGCTCCAGCTACAACACAAGCTCCTGTCAATCACTCTGACATCATCCGCTCCAGCTACAACACAAGCCCCGCCCACTCCTGTCAATCACTCTGACATCATCCGCTCCAGCTACAACACAAGCCCCGCCCACTCCTGTCAATCACTGACATCATCCGCTCCAGCTATAACACAAGCCCCGCCCCCTCCTGTCAATCACTCTGACATCATCCGCTCCAGCTACAACACAAGCCCCACCCACTCCTGTCAATCACTCTGACATAATCTTCTCCAGCTGCAACAAGCCCCGCCCACTCCTGTCAATCACTCTGACATAATCTTCTCCAGCTGCAACAAGCCCCGCCCACTCCTGTCAATCACTCTGACATAATCTGCTCCAGCTGCAACACAAGCCCCACCCACTCCTGTCAATCACTCTGACATCATCCGCTCCAGCTGCAACACAAGCCCCGCCCCCTCCTGTCAATCACTCTGACATCATCCGCTCCAGCTACAACACAAGCCCCACCTCCTCCTGTCAATCACTGGGACATCATTCACTCCAGCTACAACACAAGCCCCGCCCCCTCCTGTCAATCACTGGGACATCATTCACTCCAGCTACAACACAAGCCCCCTCCTGTCAGTCACTGTGACATCATCCGCTCCAGCTACAACACAAGCCCCGCCCCCTCCTGTCAGTCACTGTGACATCATCCGCTCCAGCTACAACACAAGCATGCTTCTGCAGTGAAAGAGAGAGCGAGAGAGAGAGAGAAAGCAAGTGAGAGAGAGCGAGAGGTTAAACGTGCTTCATACCTGTTATTATCAGTCTGACGCTCACAGATCTGATGTTGTGTGATTATCAGAAAGTGTCTTATGTGTTTTATTAGTTTTACCACAGCAGTATTTCTCTATCCACTGTATAGGGTGACACGGAGTGAATTCTCAAACCTCTCGTCCCACTCCCACAAAATTAATCTCTTCCGTCCCAATCCACGAAAAAACTGGGGAAAATCCCGTCCGTCCACTCCCGGAAGAATGACTCCCATTCCCTCCCACTCCGTGTCAGGTTTTTTTTTTGCGAAATCTGTCAGTTACAGTAAAATATAGTACAGATCACAGCGTGCCCACCTTATTAGTTGAATAAAACCCAAAATGTCGTTTTTGTTATTATATTGAACTGAAAGCCATCTTATGCACAGTGTTGCACAGATTAAATTTGATGTAAATCATCCATGCTAACACACACGTCGTCTATTGTTTTTTTTTTTTTTTTATATATACATTTCACTCTCTATATGTAACGGATGTATGCCAGTAAGGGCTGTGTGTAAACCTCACTCCCCTGACCTCAAAAAGAGGCGCTCTAGCGGCTATAACCTTTGGCGTTCCTTGTTAGAGTGCCCGCCTCCCGCGCCGGAATCCCGGGTTTGCGACCCGCTCGGAGCAAGAACGAGTTGTGGTGGTGTGGACCCGGAGGGGGTGTTACATATAGATATATTTTTCAAAGACGGAGTTTCGAAGTTTCTCGCTCAAGTTCACATGAGACCTAAAGCGCATCCTGTTTGCTTAAAAGCGCAATGTTTCGTTGTTATTCTGAGTGCACACAAATAAACGTAGAGTCTTTACAGATTCGAAAGATGTATTAGGCTACTTTTATCTGTATGACCAAAAATGACGGAGATTTTAAGAGCAAGTGAGCGCACCGGAGCCTGTCCTGCAGCAAACGCGCTTCCACACAAACACTTCAATAGCGCACATTTCTCTAGGTTAACATCATATTGAGCGGCCATGTAAAGTTGCTACTACATACATCTTTCAGATGAAAAGCCATATTTGAGGTTGATGAATGATAGGTGAGCGTTTGGATGTCCTGCCCGAGTGTATTACCACACAGACCAGCCGTTAACAATCTGTCCATCACGGACTGCGTCATTCACTTAACCAGCCACACCAAAGCAAACAGGAGGAGAGCATAAAGAGACAGGGCAACTCGAATTGAGTTCAGAATTAAAATATACAGTTTATAGTTTATTTATATAAAAGGTATATTTGTGTGTAAAGTTGGGTATCATTAGTATTCCCGGTCCCGCCCACTCCCGATTCAATATTTTCCTGTCCCCTCCCAATCACGTGATTCGTAGCGATTTTGTTTCCCATCCCGCGGGATTCCCGAAAAAATGCCAGCCTCTAATCCACTGCATGTGCTGTTTTTATATCAGATTAATGTTTATGATTACAGTGTGTCTCTAAAGCTGAGATCACATGATGATCTTCTTCATGTATAAAGTGCCTTTGTGTTCAAGCTGAAGCTCTTACTGCACTTGTAACGGATGGAGAACACCTTTGTTCAGTTCTAGCAGTGATATGATACACGTGCTTTGTGTTGAATAATATTGATCTTATATCTGATCATTTCTGTCCTCTAGTGGACAAATACAGCTTCTGCTTCCTAACAACTCTGTAAACATGCAACGCATAAACAATATACCTATATATACACGTTTGAATATGAGTGATATCATCTTAATAAACAATATACCTGTATATACACGTTTGAATATGAGTGATATCATCTTAATAAACAATATACCTGTATATACACGTTTGAATATGAGTGATATCATCTTAATAAACAATATACCTATATATACGTTTGAATATGAGTGATATCATCTTAATAAACAATATACCTATATATACACGTTTGAATATGAGTGATATCATCTTAATAAACAATATAAAGGCAAATGTGTGTTGCTTCATACTGTATGTACACAATCAAATCTTACACAGAAAAACAATCTCAGTAAAAGTTAAATGATCATGTCGTTGTGTTGATCATAATAAACGAGCAGGGATGAAATATGACAGAAAATCAGATATTGTTCAACTAGCTGAACATGGTAAAGGAAGAAAAGTACATAATAATACTGGTTTTATGGTCAGGTGAATTATGGCGTGTTATTGAAACTGAATTACAGTTCAAGAAAAGCACAATCTATATTGTATATTAAGTTATGATCTTCATGTTTTTGAGCACTAGATGACCGCAGAAGTGTAGAAAGCTCGAGGAAAGACCACACGTGAATATACTTCTGTATTACAGGCCTCGTTGCTTTTGTTAATTGATTGAAACACTGTTTGTACTGAAAAAATATTGAATGGGATGATACAGGATATCATAATTATTACAGTGTAACTCCAAATGAGAATCCAAACGGGAAACGGGTTGCCAAATTGTGTGAAATACTTTACTTGTATTTCTTAACGAGTATGTTAATTATCCCAAGGGAACACAGTTATTAACCTCATTAACTTATGGGGATAACAGTATCAGATTTCCACTTCATTGCAATGCACTTCTTAGAAACATTTCTGTGAGATGTATGACATAATATTGTGTAATATTGCTATTATTATTATAACAATTACTACTATTATTAAATTTATTTTATTTAGTTAATTTACAATAAAATGTGTTTCACAGTCAGTATCAGAAGTCAAGGTGACACGTTTATATTTTGTTTAAATATTTATTCTTCATCTGATTAAAAACACTTCCAGAGGCCAAAGTTAAACTGTAGACTGTATTTAACCGTTGTGTGAGACAGCAGTGCGCGCGCCATCCCCACCCCACAGCGCGCGCCCATCCCCACAGCGCGCGCGCGCGCCCCTCCCCAGCAGTGCGCGCGCCCATCCCCCACCCTACAGCGCGAGACTCCTGCAGCAGAGCAGCGCGAGAGAGACTCACACATACAACATATTAATACAAGTGCTGCTCATAAGATGCATGTATGCAATTAGTATCATGTGTGTTTAGTGTCATTTTACAACGCCCAGCACTTTTTCATTCGATGTATAATGTTTTTACCATTTATTCACACACACACACACACACACAACACACCAAAGAACACACAACACACACACACACACACACACACACGGGTCATTCTACAGAAACGTAAACTTTTGGTATGACAAGATGTCTTAAAATATTATTTTTTTTACATTTAAACTTCGACCACATTATTAGATTACCTTTTGACTTTATGAATACATATAAATGACAGCTTAATGATTTTATATTTTGTGTGCATTTATTTAAAGACCACATGCACTGTTTTTTGTCACTGGTGTTGCCTTACTACTTTGGCCATTTTAGAGGTGTTTAAGAAACATTATTTTTCAGCAAATGTTGTCAGAGTTACAGAACAACAATGATAATGGAGCAAATAAGGCGGTTACATTTTATTTATTTTATTCAGGTTTGTTAAAAGCATTATTTGAATGACATAAGTTCATTTGTGCAACCATGTATTTTCTATAACAATGAAAATATTTTCGAAACAGTTATAAACAAGTAATGATGCAATCCTTTAAATCTTACCTCTTGAAGTAGAATTAAATGGATGTAATTATTATCATGTGACACATTGTATTTAATGAGACATAAAAAACAGTAACACCACACTCTCAAAACGGATGTTAAAACAACACAACCTGTGTTATATCTCAACACACCTGTGTGTCTAGTTAAAGACAACACATGTTGTGTTACTTTTAACTCAACCAATGTGTTATTCTTCTATTTTATTTATTTAAATGATCAGTTATATTTAATACATACGCAACAGCGTAACACACATTGGTTCTCGACCCAGCGATGACCACAAAAGGCAAAGCGAAGATTTTGGACTTTGTGAGATTACAGAAATCCTCCCTTCTTGCTGGCACATTGTGGAGAATTGTATGCAGAGCTCTTAGGAACTTCTCCATATGCCAGTCGGTGAATCCACATTTGACAGCATTATGGAGAGTATGCAGGCCACAACTCCCCACCACTGCCAGCTGAGCACCCCCAAAATGCTCTGCATGCTCCTGCTGCAGCATCTCAAAAAAACGCCAGTTAACATTGGGTCCATCCATAGACACAGAGACCATCTTCCTCAAGTCAAGGTCACATACACACTCCTAAAAGACATGAAAAGCTCATTTTAAACAAACACATATTATATAGCCTACATAATTAGTTAGTGTGATGGAGGTTGGGGCCTCGAGGTTAAAGGGTTCTGTCTGAGTGGCAGTGGTGGACAAAGTACACAGATCAAGTACTTGAGTAAAAGTACAGATACGTATAATAAAATATTACTCCAGTAAAAGTACTGCTTTTTCAATTTTACTCGAGTGAAAGTACAAAAGTACTCAATTTTTTATGTACTTAAGTAAAAAAGTACTGATAGACAGATTTATTGTGCAATTTTATTTAGACTACTTTATTTAATTTTATATTAGCACATATTTTTATAATCCTACTGCCCCAAATACCTGGGTTTTTCCCAAAATAACCACTATATAGAGTCAAGATATATATTTTATTGATATGGACTACGTTGATGAGAGTGATGTAGTAATGTTCACTGTGAAGCTTACACTGCCATGTACCTGAGAGAAAACAGATTTCACCATCTAATCTTCACCAGTAAGAAAAAAGTGTTTTAGAACTTGTTGTTTTGCAGAACGTCAGTTATATATGACATGAGAATTAGGCCTGAAATTAGGAGGAACATTTTAAGGAAAATCTAATGATATTTTCATAAGGATTTTTTTTTCTTCTCAAACCTTGTCTGTGGTGTAAAAACACCCCTGGCCCAATGCCCTCAGAGGACATCACTTCCCACTCTGATAATTACTGTAGTTACTATGTTCTGAACATCACATCCTTTCTTTTTCCCTCAGATGTAATCTATCTAGGTGACTGAATAAAGATATTTGGAATTTATATCTAAAATTGTCCTCAACTTAGCACCAGCAAGCTTGTTAGCTAGACAGCTAGCATCAGCTAACAATATTTACTTATTTTCAGTATGGTTATGAATAAACATTCATATCTGTCAACTCGGCTAGTTGATCTAAACAATATAAAATGTATACTGTTGATAAACAATATAAAACAGGCGTCACATAGGTCTAAATGCAAAGCATTTAAAAAAAAAACTGCTAACGTTACAGCAGCGGGGAATATGAACGTGCATGAGTTATTTTATTTAATCGGTGTTATTTTAATGTTTTGTTTTTGACCTAAAACATAACGTTAGAGACACTGATGTTGATCTGTCTGCATTCAAGCATTTCAGTGGGCTTAAATAGATCACCCTTTACAGCAGATTTAGTTCACAAACAACTGACAGTTTTGACCTAAATATTATTTTCAGTTACAATAATGAATCCTAAAATTCGACATTAGTAACGCATTTTCACAGCATCAGTAGCGCTCACAAGATCTCTCGGTTCTTTACTCGTGAGTTCAGTTCACTGAAGAAGACTCGCTCTAAACGGATCATTTGAATCAGTGACTCGACTCCAGAACAGCTGCAATCAGATCATTGCAATTCGTGAATGAATCGTTTGTTGCGATTTGCGAACCGATTGAACAGGTTCATTGAAAAGAATCAGTTTGTTCATGAATCATACACCGCGTCTGCGTCTCGGAGCACGTGATGTATCACGTGAGTAACGATATGTTTTATGAAATGTAGTGAAGTAAAAAGTACGATCTTATGCTTTGGAATGTAGTGAAGTAAAAGTAAAAGTTACTCAAAATAAAACTACTCCAGTAAAGTACAGATACTTGAAAAATGTACTTAAGTACAGTAACGAAGTAGTTTTACTTCGTTACTGACCACCTCTGCTGAGTGGTGAGATACAGGTTCAGACCTGCAAACTCACAACTGCTGAAAAGGTGACATGTTTACCAAGTAATTTGTTGTAGGGGGGTCTGGGGCATTATCCCCCATGAGACAATTTGTATGATTTAAACATGTAAATGAAGCATTCTGGTGCATTTCTGACAAGAAAACATTTTGCTTCAAGTAAAAAATAATCGAAACAATTTGATATCATATTAATTAAGTTGGGGCCTATCAGGTACAGTACATAACAAGAAAAAAATCTCTCAACTAATGCTGTAAAGTAAACCATAAGGAACCCCAGATAGTACATCATTCTAATATTAAAGGTTAAACATTATTTATTTGTAAGCTACTTCCTTTTAAATCACACATAAGGAAGTTTTTATAATAATGTTATAATACATTTTTAATGACATAATTATGTTTCTACTTTTTAAATAATGTCTGTCATAAATTAATAAAATGTATTTTGAAGCAATATTCTCATCAGCTTTTACATACTTAAATCTGCATGATTGTGATTTTTACACCAGGACGTTATTTACTTTTATAAGGACAATTCTTAAACCTTACTATATATGCACTCTCTTTCCTGTCAAATTCTTACATTTGATCAAATTCAGTTTTAATAATAAGGGCTGTTATCAATCAAATTAAGTCATTTACACTGCAAAATTGCAACTGTAATAATTTTATGAGATTGATGTTTAAACAAATAATAATATAAAAAAATCAATGACAATAAAGCAATATGTGGCGGGAAGTGACCGTCTTAATAAATTAATAATTGAGTCATTCATTAAAACGATTCGTTCAAAATGCTGAATCATTTAATAACAAAACACAGCACTTTAGTGTTGCTTTTCTTTCGTCGGTGAAATAGAACAAAACGATATTGCGTCTACATTGTAAGTGACTACATCCCAGCCGGCACATGACCGACCTTCAACGTTGAAATATGGTTGAAATAAGGTCAGTTCTTGTTTCAACGTTGAAACAATGTTTAATGCTTAATGGTTGAAAACCAACCGGTACATGACCAACCTTCAACGCTGAAATATGGTTGAAAAAATGACAGTTGTTGTTTCAATGTTGAAACTACGTTGAAATAATGTGTAATGCTTAATGGTTGAAAAAGGTAAGTCTGATTTCACAAATATACGCAAGGTCATGAGTTAAACGCATTATGTGAGTGCTTGGAGAATTGTAATTGCACAGTTTGTTGAACTAATTCAGGAATGCTTTTCCACATGTGTGTCGGAGGCCTACTTTTACAGTTGTCGATTGAGGCCTAACTTAACTTAACGTTACTCGTGCCGCTTCAGTGTCGTTGTGTGCTTTTGCGGTTGCTACGACGATTTTCAGACATTATACGTGTGCACACAGATTCAAAATTTCAGCAAACAAAAGTGTACGTAAGAATTTTTCCGTTTAACAGTCCTTGTCATTACTGTCCATTCAGGGTAATATCGCGAGATTGGAAGCGACAGGGTTCGTACGGTCATGAAAAACCTGGAAAAGTCATGGAATTTTAAAACCGCATTTTCCAGGCCTGGAAAAGTTTTGGAAAAATGAATAAACCCAGAAAGTTTTGGAAAAGTCATGGAAATCTATTTTACAAATCTTTGTATAATACAATTATGTTTATTCGGTATTGCCTCTTCAAGATTAATCGCTTTATGTACTCCCCAATTGTAAGTCGCTTTGGATAAAAGCGTCTGCTAAATGACTAAATGTAAATGTAAATGTATTCGGGTCCTGAATTTCGGTACGGGATTGCGCATGGGCTATATCGCATATTTATACTCTTTCCCGCAGCTTTCGACTTTAAAATGATGGATATTCACACATTTATTCAATAGCCTATAGCTTGTAGGCTGAAGAGTAAATAGATCCACACAGAATATCAAATCGGTCATTTGAAAACGAATTCATCAGCTGTGTTTTCTCTCTTTGACTTTCTCTGAAAACACGTAATCAGCGCATCTCGTCTGCACTAAAGCGCTGCACGGTGCGATACAAGTCTTTCTCTGGCATTTTGGTACAGTTGACAGAATTGTCACCTGCCTAATCGGGTCATTGTTGCATTGTCACTAAAATGTAGCCTATTATTTGTTTGCATGTCTTTTTAAGCCGTTCTGTACTCGCGCGCTCCAGAGGCGGTTTCCACTGCGCTGCACTCAGTCATGTCCAAATGGCGTCCGTATAAAGCCGCCTTGCGAGCACCAAATTGACTTTGGTACCAAACAACCTCAGTAGAATCCTGCACGGGCCTCAAACATACGCCCCAGTCCAATCCTTGATCAGCAGATGATCAGAATTACCTTCTCGAGTCCGACTGGAGCCCATGTCTTTCTTTCTCTCTTCCCCATTACACAGCTGCTGTTCTAGCCATTCAAATAGTTCAGTTTCGTTTTTAATGGCAAAGCGTATTTCGTTTCTTTATTAAGTTAATTTAGAAATATGTTTGGAAAATTTATTTGTTTATTAAATTCAAGTTTTTGTTTTTAAAGTATCTTTTGAGCAATCGGCCAGCTGCAGACAGTGAGTTTGGCTATTATGTTTGATCAATTTAGCCTTCTTAAATCACCACTTGACTAAAATAAAATCTATATAAAATACTTAAAAAAGCATATCACAATGTTAGTTTAAACGTTTAACCTAGACAAATGTGTGCTATTAGACAGGTCGAGCTGCTCTTGTCAGTCGCGGTATTGTTTCCACGAGCGGCTAATCCTTTTCATCACCATAATAATTGATGGATTTCTAAAATACAAAAATAAGGAGGAATCCTAAAACAAGCCCGATGCCCGGCCCGCGTCTGATGTGAAAATTGTCCCGAAGCCATAAACTAAAAGTCGAGGCTGAAATATGGGGCTCTAAAAGTGCAGCTTGTTGCGTTTAAGCGGCAAAATTACACACAAAATGACATTAAAATGGCCATCCTGGTGAGCAGGGTGCGAACTACGGGGGAGCTAGGGGCTCCCCTTAATAATACATGGGCTCCCCTGAAAACGTGATTTGTGGAAAGTAGGCTAATTTATTTTTTGGGGGGTGGGTCTCAAAAAATATTGACTGTTATTTTGACGTGCAATTTCAGTTTTGTGTACTGTGATCATCGTGGATTATTATGTGTAAAATTGCAACAACAAAAATCGTGAATTAATGCTTGACGATTGCGATTTAAACCTAACTCACTTCAATAAAGATAATTATAGGCCTACATGAGCATCTGCTGTCCTCGATTATGCAGCGCTCTTGTTAGGATGACAAAAAAAGCTTTAAAAGCCTGCTCTGCCTCAGCGACAAACAGCGCTCGTCAATGTCAAAGTAATTGAATTCAAATCAAATCAAAGTAGGCGGGGTTTAGCGTTCACAGATACTGAGCGCGCGAGGAAGCGTCAGATTAATAAAAGAGAGCGAGGTAAGATGTTTAGTCAACTGTTTTACGAAAGAAATGTTAAATGACCGACAATCCTATTCAGTGAAGCAAACTATTCGACTTGTTTCTCAAATATGCCCATTTTGAGAGTGACAGAGAAAGAGAAGAAATGTGCATGTTTTAATTATCTGCATCTGTTTGTCCCTACAAACAATACAACTGTGAATTTAGTTCTACTTCAAAAACACGTCTACTACTACCGTTGAAAAATAATACAACTTTATTTTATTAAGACATAATCACAAAATATTTTATTTTTAATAGTAGGCTAAATCCCTTTATTTTTCAACATGTAAATGTTTAATTTTCATTCATTAAAATATAAATTAAATCGATGTTTCATGCCTTAATCTGATAACCAGTCAAATTTAAATACACAACACTGAATTTCTGAGGAAAATAACAATTCATAAGGCTACTGTAAGAGTAAAAAAATTTGTATGCATTCAAATAATCAGATGAGCTAAAACAGAGTTTGGCAACAATAAAACATAAGGTAAGAAAAAATATAACATTTCATACGACCATAAACATGTCATTTTTGTTACACTTTTAATAAATTAAATTGTATAAGTTTCATGATTTTAATTAATTAGACATGCTTTTGATAAATACAATTTAATTTGATCATTAAAAGGAGTCCATAAAATGAAACGGAAAAAACGGAATCTAGAAAAATTGAAACGGTAAAAAAATTATTTAGAAAAAAATAAAATGGAATTTGGGAAAAATTAAAACGGATTTCATAGGGCCCTATATATATATATATGTATTGCAAAACGAAATTCTGGCCCTGCGTTTAATTGAGTTAAATAAATGATAATAGTGATATGTTCTCTGTGTGGAGTAAAGGTCCTTACACACCGAGTCAGAAATGTTTGTATGTGTTTTTGCGTGAAGGACCTTCACATCTGGCGCAGTTTAAGCTTGTACTAAAACAAAAAAGCAAACAATAGTATTAATAGTCATTCATTTTAGTTAAAATGCTATGATAATTTGAACAGATTTTTATTCTTATTGTAAAATAATGTGAAATTAGGTCATGGAAATTGTCACAAAAGTCATGGAAAAGTCATGGAAAAGTCATGGAAATTTGTTGGTAAAAATGTGTACGAACCCTGAAGCGAGACTAGCCAAGGGAAAGAGCACCAAAGAAATTGGGGATGGGCGATATGGAAAAACATATCCTATCGAGTTTTTTTTTCTCCAGAAATATGATTCACAATATTATCACGATTTTTTTTCATGTTATTTTTACTGTTTTGCAATTTGTCTGAGCAAATAATAGTTTAACGAGACTAATGTTGGGCAAATCGGTATTTTTCTGTACTAAACACAATCATTTTGCCAAGATACAGAGATGATAAACGTTATAAAATAATAACGTAGTGAAAACCCAATTTTAACACATTTTCCTGAACTCTTCCTCAAATAATAACAACCCATTGATATTTGTGTTGGAGTGTCATTTGGATTACCACTAATTAACACAAATTATCATTAACAATTTCATCAAGTCATTTTATTGGTCATGTAACAAGTTTTAATGGAGTTTTAAGTTTTAAGTCACTCATATAGAGTTAACATGGAAGTTAAATTTAGTTTTTATGCCTCTCGTATAGGGCTGTGCGATATGGACAAAAAATATATATCACGATTTTTTGATTTTTTTTCGATTTCGATTTTAATCACGATTTTGACAAACAGACATGCTTTATCTTACACATCTTGTTTTTGCACATCTTACTTGTCTTGCACATCTTGTTTTGCACTTTTCTTTATTCTATTACACATTTTACTCTTTATTTCTTTTTTTACCTATATATATATATATTGTTACTTTTATATAATTTTTATTCTTTGCACTGTCCACTGAGCGGACCTGATTTGATCTACATTTCACTTTTGATTATACCCTGTATAATTTATCATGTGACAAATAAAGAAACCTTGACCTTTACAGTTATACATGCACTATACATGTTATCCGCTCAGTCGTTCACGAACAGACAAATGGCAAAATACATATATATATATATATATATATATATATATATTATATGTATATGTGAGTAATCAAATCCAACAAAACAAGATGCAACCAGAGCATGTGAGCGAAGCGGAGCGGTTCAATATTCCTCTTTGTGTGTGTGCGCTCCGCTCAGTCGTTCACGGCCAAAGCAAACGCTCCGCTAATGATCCGCTCACGCTCACCGGTAAACCGAATCCCACTCAGATCACACGCTCACATTAAATGTCTCCAGTAACGTTAGGCCTATTTATTTTTTCCTGTTTATAGTGAAATTATTGAATAAATGTCTCAATTAAAGCAGTAGTCCGATAAGAAATGGTTATGTTTCAGAGTGAAATTGTTCATTTAAATTAGGGATGTTCATTAACCGTTAACCGACTGATAATAATTTTGACCCATTAATACAATCAGTTAAACGGTTTAAATTCACTTATTTATTTATTTTTAGTAATTTATCAAAATATTTTAAAAGGTTTGCTGCATGGTTAAAATAATCTACACAAGTATAAAAAAACACGTTTTTTAGAGAGAGCGAGAGAGAGAAAAACAAGTCGCCTATAAGTCACATTTTATTATTTCATTCAGAAATAGGCCAACGCGAATTACAAACATTATAATAAACACTGTAAACATAGCTAGGCAATTTTAGTTCCCCTCACTCCACAACAAATCCTTACAATTAACAGTAGGCTAGAAAATAACAAGAATTAAAAATAATAAGCTATAACGACAAACCAAAACTAATTATTTTAGGCTAAAACAAAACTGAAACCAATGTTGGGTCTCTCCTTCAACACAAAATCAAACGTTCCCGTATTCGCGGTATTTAAATGCCAAAATATTATTTACCTTTTATTTATTTACCCTTACAATATTCACATAAAACAAAATGTTTTGCATAACTTCACAGCGGTAAGGTGATAACGCTAAACAGCACAGATTTTACTACATATTTAAACAGAGCAGTGTGTTTGTCCATATGTTTGACCGGTTGTTATATATAATAATAAATGAACAGGCTGCATTGTGAAGGTAGAATGCATGTGAGCGCATGCGGCGCTGAAGCAATCACGTGATTTATTCCCCTTCCGACAGTGGAAGCAACTCCTCTTGGTCATGAAGATAAGCGGAATTGTAAAAGGTCTGCTTTTATTTGTGTTCATTCAATAAAAAAATTATCTTTGCTTTTTTGTAAAATAAGACAACAAAATAGAATGCAGCTTTCTGCCGTCTGCTTTAATTTCGCGCAGCACAATAATGAACAAACTGCATACTCTAAAAAACCCTGGGTTCAAAACAACCTAATTTGGGCTGGTAAAAGAGTACATTTGGGGTTAATTTTACCCAGTAAATTTGACTGTTTATTTAACCCATCATTAATGGATAATTTAACTCAGCTAATGGGTTTATTCGTTTCTATTATAATATTCACTTTTTTTTCTTCTTTTTTTTCCTTTATGCATGAAATAATATTTACAGATTAACTTAAATCCTCTAAACTTCTGTAAAATACTCCAGACGCGTGATAACTTCCTTTATTTCTCGTTTGCTTGTTTTTATAAGCTATAAGCCTACATTGCCTATTTAATCTCGTTTAACAAACATTAGAAGTAAAGATTAAACATTAAACCGATGTAATTCACGAGTAAATCGACCACACTCTGTAATTGTGTGTCCACCGTAACGGCGCTGGCTCTCGCGCCGAGCTGGAGTCGTGTTCGGCGGGGACTGTTTTGAAGCCACTTGGAACATTTTCGTAAAAAAAATAATAACTGAAAAAGTATATGTTTCCATTAAAACAACGCTTCATATTCAAAACACAAGATGAAAAGCAGATATAGAATTTCACAAAATACTTATCAGGCCCATGAAAGCACACACAAGATGAAATGCACTTGACAAATAATTATTTCGTGGCGTAAATAAAATAAACACTTTTTTAAATTAAAATAGACCAAAACTGCGGGGAAATGCGGTCCATTAAAACGTGTCAATCTTCACAGGATTTTAGAATTTGCTTTTAGAAACATTAGATTAGACAAACATTGCTTAGCCTATTCCACAGATTCTGGAATTAACAAATTACCAAAGGGGCATTTTGTGCTGAGCGAGCGGTGCTGAGCGTATGAGCGAGCAGAGCGGGATCTTCAGAAAGACGCTCTCTGAAGGAAATATGATCGCTACTCCCCGCTGTGTGCTCTGCATGCAACATGCTTTTTTTTGGCCACCAAGTCCTTATCCTGTTCTGAACTCATCTTCCCTGTTTCTTTAGCACACTGTCTGTCTGTATGCCCGGTCTGTTCTGTTCTGCTGCATTCTGATTGGTTCGGATAGCATACTGCATGAGGTTGGGGCGGGGGCGCAGAAAAAAATCGAGCTATAAAGCGATTTAGAAATCGCGCAATCTCAAATCACGATTTTATTTCGATTTCGATTAATCGCACAGCCCTACTCTCGTAGTGTTTTTTTTTTTTTTCTATGCAAGATATTTGTGCACATTTCTTTTTGTCACCTGATTGACCTTATGCACAGAACGTTCTGATTTAGATCTGCAGTAATATAAGCCAGCTCAAAAACCTCGTTACTTACTTACATATTCATGGATATAACTAGAAATGTACAACTTAAGTCCTTTCTCCTGTTTGCTTGATGAAGCCTTCGAGTGTATCTGGATCACATCATTGTTGACCTGAGGCAGATCCTGAAGGCAGTGAGCAAAGGCGGATAGTAGTAAAGTACATTTACTTGAGTATTGTACTTAAGTACACTTTTTGAGGATCTGTACTTTACTTGAGTATAATTTTTCCTGGAAACGTATGACTTTTAACTTCACTACATCTGAAAGACAAATATTGTACTTTTCACTCCACTACATTTCTATCAAAGTAGAAAGTCATTCTTATGTAGCAGCTTTGAAAGTTAGTGGGTGATTTTTTTAATTTAAGATATCAGTAATCACACTAATCCAGTTACATAAAGTGATTTTCCCAGCATTTTTTTTTTAACACTGACCAGTTGCAATAATAAAAAGTTAATATTGTGGTATTAGACACAATATTGTCTGATTTAGCAAAATTGTGTAAACAAAAATATTACCTCTAAAGCCACAGAAGAACTGTTGTGCGTCTCCCAACAAAACACAATAGGTGTTTGACTTGAAGCAGCACTGCACAGACATGTATGATGTATAATATGCGAGAATGACTGAGCTGGCTTATCGAAAACAGGGAAGCTACTGTGCATAAGGTCAATTGTGATCCTAATAACTTTTACATCCTTAAAAGCTTTTCCATAAATGTATAGAATTGTTTTTGATCTGGGCTGTTTTGATTTTTCTCTTTATATGCAGTCATCAATGCACACAACACAACAAGTACAAAAGTAATGGAGACCATGTCCAAATATTCAAAATATGCACCAGAGAGGATGGTGGTGGTGGCCGTAAGAAGACTCTTCCTTGAAGATACCTATTTTTTTTTAATTGACTGTTGCTAGAGAAATGTAAAGTTCTACAAATGACTTCTTACTAGTTCTAGTAACTCACTCTCTCTCACACACACACACACTCACCAGCTCACTCTCACACTCATCCTCTCACACACACATGCTCACACACTCACACTCTCACACACACTCACTCATCAACTCATTCTCTCACACACTCACACACACACTCACTCATCAACTCACTCACACACTCATCCTCTCTCACACACATGCTCACACTCACTCACCAACTCACTCTCTCTCACACACACACACTCACCAGCTCACTCTCACAATCATCAACTCACACACTCACTCATTAACTCTCTCTCTCTCTCACACACACACACACACACACACACACACACACTCTCTCACACTCATCAACTCATTCTCTCACACACACACACACACACACACACACACACACTCATCCTCTCACACACACACTCATTCTCTCTCACACACACACACACTCATCCTCTCTCACACACATGCTCACACTCACTCACACACTCATCCTCTCACACACACACACACACACACACTCATCCTCTCTCACACACATGCTCACACTCACTCACACACTCATCCTCTCACACACACACACACACACACACACACACACACACACACACTCTCACACACACTCTCTCATCAACTGACTGTACACATCACTTCTTACTAGTTCTACAAACTTTCCTTACTTTTACTTGGATTCCTTTTCACTTAATTGTTGATATTTTAGAATGTTAAGAAATGTGTACATATGTTGGTCAGAAGTTTGGAAATGGTAAGATTTTAGTGTTTGTTAGTGTTATGGTTTATGTATTTTTGGTCAAACAGACTTGAGCAAGTTTCCAAACTATATTTATAATTATTTATTTATATATGTTGTGTGAATCTTTGCAGTGTGTATGAAATTAGAATGAAAGCTTTTTCCCTCTGCATTATGATATATCATTAAACCCTTAAGAAAGTGCTTTGTTGTTGAGTGAGAATTTCTCAAGAAAGTCTGTGAAAGTGTAAATGTACAATATAGATATACTGTATATTTAAATTCTAAGAAAATTATTTTTCCATTTGGCATATTTGTTCAAATGTTTTTCTTTAGAAAATGAAGCATCTCATCCCTGCACTGCAGATTTATGGACATCTAATTGTTAGAATGGGTTTTTTCCATTTTCTTAGTTTTTATGCCGTCTGATTGTAAATCATGTACAGCAAGATTTATTAGTTACTGAAAACACGAAATATGCACCGAAAATCATAGTTTGCATCTCGGTGTTGACGTTTAAGCTAAATTGCAATATTAACAATTTCAAAAGTGAATGCTTGCTTGGACATTTAACGACGATCGACCTTTGAAAGGTACGCCGGTGAAACGGTCACAATATCAACGTTGATTCAATAACACGAGAGGTAAGAGTGAAACAACGTCGCGATTTCAACGGTGATCCGTTTTGCAAAATCGAAAGGTAATTCACCGTTGATTCAACCATGGTACCTGACGTTGTTTCAACGTTGAAATGCCGGCTGGGATGTTAACTAGGCTACTTGTTTATTAAACTATACATTCAATGTAACATTTGCAATCGTGATATTATAGAACAGCTCACTTGGTCGTATTATGTTACTTAACTATATCATATATTATTTATGAATAAAAAAAATCAACATTTTTAAAATTCAGAATAAAAACTTACTTTGAAATGTTTGAGCAGGTCCACCGGCGTTGCATGACCCATAAACTGCGAGCCGAAGTATCGTGACTGGACGTGGTCGTCCACCCAGTAGCGAATATGAAGGTCCAACTGCTTACTTCGTCATCTTATTGAGACTCTCGTCACAGCCATCGTCGCTAGCTTAAAAGATTTCCGGCACCAACAGCAATAGGCCTCGCGGTCATTTCCTGGCACAGGCTTGACCAAAACGTAATTCGGATTCCTTGGCCACAGCGGATTAAACCGACACTTTCCCATTTTAGCCGACAAACTAGTAACCATAGTAACGGGTGCGCACGCTTTCGCGCTTTGTAACGAAATCCAAGACTTTGTATACCAAATTCAAGGCTATTAAGGCCTTAATTTGAGATTATCAAATTTAAGACTTTTTCAATGCTTTTAAGACCCCGCGGGGGGTACCCTGTAACCAAATTTATCCCATCAGACATACAGTGTAATGATATGGGCCATTGATAAGATATCTGTTGTATTCACTACTGGGTCATACAGCTACAGAACTGTATTTAGACAGACAGAATTCACCCCTTTCTAAAAACCCAAGCCATCTGAGAAGAAAAAGAGAACTTTGTTGTGAACAACTGTTTTTATCAACACTATTTATTAATGACACACAGCGGTGACCAGTGGCGGATCTAGGGTGGGGCCAGAGGGCACCGCCCCAGCTGAAATCTGATTGGCCCTGAAGTGCCCCTGTCCTGTCACTCATCGGGATTTACGCATGCGTTAAGTCGCTTTGAAATTCAACCTGTGCAGCGCAAGCTTTACATGTAAATATGAAGGTACATGTGTATAGCCCTGACTGATTTAATGGTAATTTTGGGCACCCCTGAAATAGGTCGCATTGGCATTAACAGACGTTACAAAACACCGCTCATTCAAGGACGTGCATTTATTGGCGGCGCAAGAGCATAACGTACAAAACGAATGTGCACAGTTCAATTGATTAATACAATTTGCGCTAAATAACTTAATGCTGTTGAACCTACTTTACAAAGCAAACTTTTGCTAAAATAAAAGCGGCGGTTTCTCGGGTGGAAGTTGCGTTCGTTACATTATAGCAACATTAGGTTCCAAGCGTTCTCTTTCAGAATCATCACTGACATGTAGAAAACTGTAGCATTTTGTTTAAAATGAAAGTGAGATAAAGATCCTCACGTCACATAGAAATGGTGTGCTACAACTGTTTGGCTGAAAATAGTGGAATACTTCAGGAAAGATAATCGACTTAAGACCATAAGAATGTTTTATTTATTTATTTTGTATGTTTGTTTTTAAAGGAAGACAATTGATAACAATTTTAGAGATGAAAGAAGTTTGACCAAAAAAATGTGGGATCAAACAGTGTAAGCAGAAAGTTTTCAATACAAATAAAAGACATTAGCATCATGATTAAAGACATCTAAAAGCCTCCTATCCAGGAGAAGTGTGAATGTGCGCATGGAGACAAAGCAGTTTGGGCAGCACAAGACAATAAACTGCATGGATGCTTGGATAATGTGAGTAACTATTAGTTAGCATTGTAGAGTCAACTCTAAACAAAATCACATGGCATGCTCTAAAAAATATTTCATGAAACTTAAGAGTTATAGAGTTATCCTCAGATTTGAAAAAGAACATGGTCAGATTTGTGGCTTTATCTGCATTGTGTTTCTAGACAGCAAAAAGGCTAATTTATATTTTTTTTGGTCAGAGGTATTTAATGTAAACAATATTTCTAATAACTGTAAATTCAAGCCCTTGTGGCTATTTTTCTGACTTAAGGACAACAAGCTGCCAAGTGTCTTCTTTAAATCGACAGTACAGTTATACTTTTTAGACATTTCCAGTATTTTAACAATACTGATAACCGTGATCAATTTGGTCACTATAATCGTAATATAAAATTGTCATACGGTTTAATTTCTACACTGCAATAAGGTTGAACAATAGTTAACAACACAGAACAATACATTTTATTTTAATTTACTATGTAAATGTTTATATATACTTATTTATTTGTAGTATTAAAATAAAAGTATGTAGCATCATTAAGAACTAACATGATCTAATACTGAACAAAAGTACAGTATATTTATCATTTAAATTAAGATGAAATAGATTTATTTATAATGTAATACATGTTACATGTCCAAATAATAATGGATATAGCCTTGTATAGCATGTCAGTAAGTAATTGCTGAATAACTAGATGGATTCATCCTCCTGAGCAAAGACAGCTGAATTTTCAGCAGCGGTCACAAAAAAAGTAGTTTTCTTTTTTGTTTGTTTTACAAAAAGATGTGTACAGTTTCTTACAATGTTCAAGAACAACATTTCGCTGTACATATTGTATATTATCATATGCTCATGCAAATTCTTGTTGTTGGAACCCAAAATTCAACAAAGTGTGAAAACTAACTCCAAATTGGCAGGGAAGCCCATTTTTTCCTCAAATATAGTATTATATTTTATTATGTATGTTATTCTTAATGAATTCATTCGCACACACACACACACACACACAGAAATATTTAAGCCGTTATTGTTAAGGTTTCCAAAGACTTGAATGGTAAACTTGGCCCCTCTCTGTAAATGGTGGCCCCATTGTGGCCCCTGCTTCTAAAAAATCCTAGATCCGCCTCTGGCGGTGACCCTAGGCTAATATTCTTTACGTGTTGTTCTATCCTGTCAAAATGTTCCTCTCACTGATAAAACAAATAATAAAAATAAGTTGGACAGTTGTAAAGAAAATGGTTAATTGTAGATAATGTCAGGATGTCATGTTTCCTTTATATTATCCCTGTAATATGAATATAAACAGGCTGCACTAATACATTTAAATATTTTAATTACATTTCAGTTTTCTGAATATAGTTTATCAAGATTAGAAATGGGGGTACTGTCATGTTGAACTTTTACAAAATATTGGAACATTTACATTTCCTCAAGTAGATAAAATGCTAGAGAAACCACACACCTTTGTGAGGCGCAAGTTAAAGAGAGCATGAAGAAAGAGTATAAATGCTCACTCACTTAAGTATGTTTATTATTTCCAACATTTCACAGGCAAG
The DNA here is from genome assembly GCA_027564155.1 of Gymnocypris eckloni scoliostomus. Lineage (NCBI taxonomy): Eukaryota > Metazoa > Chordata > Actinopteri > Cypriniformes > Cyprinidae > Gymnocypris > Gymnocypris eckloni. The sequence continues at coordinate 81,577 of JAJHNS010000082.1, forward strand.
CAGCCTTTGTCAAGATACAGCTTACTAGAAAATGGAGAGCATCACAAATATAATCAACAATTAATCACAGAACAACATTACAATTAACAGAATTACCCAGCAAACAATTACAATAATCTCTTAACTTTATATGAATAAAACAAGATACACCATAAATAATTGAGCACCAAAAATCACAAACATGATAAAAACCATATTAAGTTCAAATAAACTTTAATTAGATAATCTAATTTATAAGAAACAACTCAAATCAAATCAACTTTTTACATTCAGACCATATGGGACCAAAGTTTTTAATGTGTGATTTATCATGTTAGTGATTGTTGGTGGTCAATTATTGATAGTGAATAATTAGTTTTCTTAATATAAAATGTATTTGCTCCAGACTCTACCCCATAGTTAATATCAAATTAAGAAATAGTCTTTTACAAACTCTACAGAAACCTTTAGAGACAATCTCTACAGCCCTGAACGTCAGCGGAGTCTAGGACACATAGATGAGCCCCAGAGACAGATCTCCAGTGAGGACCTCGTCACCTAGACATCCATCGGGGAAAGACCACTGGAACCAGTGGACCACTTACACTCTGACTTTGCTGCAGTTGGAACAAACTACTGATTCGTCTGGCTGGAGGGGAACTGCCCCCCGACTGAGCCTGGTTTCTCCCAAGGGTTTTTCTCCATTCTGTCACCGATGGAGTTTTCGTTCCTTGCCGCTGTCGCCTCTGGCTTGCTCAGTTGGGGACACTTCATTTCCAGCGATAACACCGACTTGATTTTCCTATTTTGATATTGTGCAGTGCTTTGTTACAATTTGTATTGTTAAAAGCGCTATATAAATAAAGGTGACTTGACTTGACATTTACATGTGATTAGGTCACATTGAGCCAGACAAACCATCAACCTGAACATCAATGTCTCTGCATATAAATTATAAAGATTTTGGTAACAAAGTGTTAGTTCATAGTCAGTCATCCGCCTGTGAGCTGAGAGATTTGTACTCAAGCATTACATCGATGTACTCGCATGCTACAATAATACACTCTTGACTTTTATCATGAAAATAACTTCTCAAATTAGCTATTAAAATAGGAATAAAGTTGTGTGTGAGAATCAATCTGAAGTGAATGGAGAATGTCTGCTGTTATGAGACGCAGTGAATATGTCTCGGCTGCAGAAAGCATTCAAATATCACTGCTCAGTTATTAAAAACTATTAATGTAAATACTGTTATTTAATGCCCTGTTGATTTTTACTTGCTGTCAATCTACACTCATGAGTGAGTCCTAAAACAACTACCCAGAATGCAATGCGCAGTTATGTAGATTCCCATTCACTATAATGTAAACATGAACGTGTAGTAAATCAATCGTTATCCAGAGATGATGTGATGGTGTATTATGTGTGTTCAAATACATTTGTTTAGATGACCATCAATATTTATATATAAAAATACTATGGGAGTCAATGCAGACCAGCAACTGTTGGTTGAACCGTCCCTTTAGATAGATCATGATGATATAGAAGAAACTTACATCTAGTTTTAGCTTGAGATGTGCGTCTGTTTTCCTCTCATCTTCTGCCTGAAAATATATTACATTGATTTTTAGAAATAAACAAGTAGCATGTACTAAAGCAAACGAGTGACGTTAAATATTTGCTGTGCTTTAACGCAGCAAATGCATTAGATGTTTTATCATAAAATGAGAATGATGACAGTGATCATAATGAACAAACGACACCAGAGTTAATTAACATGAGCAGGAGAGAAGGTCAAATAGACGTCTGAAAGCATGGAAACTGATTAAAGATTGTTAATGCCTTAACAATAGCAGACAATGAAAACGAGGAACAGTAGTAAGACCTCACCTCTTCTGCATCATGATCCAGAAGCACTGAACACACGGTTAAATGTGTTGAACAGCTCTGATGGTGACGGGATACAGACGTGCAGATTCTGCTCTGTGTGAATACAGCTCAACAACTGTTACAATGAAGTATTAGTTTCATATATTCAGTCTGCATGTTGAGTCTCATCAGCTGGATGAAGCGGTTTGTTTGCAGCTGTTCTGCTGTAGTGTTTATTCTGTATTGCTCTTGAGATCTTCAGCTGGAGCACACGGATGATCAGCTGATATCAGCGGTTTGTGTAGCAGCTCTCTTACTGCTCTGCTCGTACTTCTGTTTGTTCGTCACTGTATATTTTCTCTCCTGTTGTTTTTATTCTTCATCTCTCTGTCTCCAGTGTGTCAGCTGCATCCTCAGCTCCACTGAAAGATAAGTGATGCTATGCTTTTCTCTTCTGTCTCCTTTCACAAGAAAAGCTTGTAGACCAGAAGTGAGAAATTCTGTCATTAATCCATCAGCTTTTAATGGAAGTGTTGAAGAATCCAAGAGTTCAACTACAGACACAGGTGTATTGTTGTCTTCTCTGTTCCTCTCTGTCTCTCTATCTCTTTTCTCAGGCTCTCAATCTCCTCTTGTCTTTGTCTTCTCTGTTCCTCTCTCTGTCTCTCTGCTCTAAGTCTTTCTAGTTCAGATCTAGCTTCACACTCTGCTCTGACTCTCTCCTCCATCTCTTTTCTCACTCTCTCAATCTCCTCTTGTATTTGCTTCTCCTCTTGTTGTTTTCTCTGCTCTTCCTCTCTCTGTCTCTGCTCGTCTTCCTCTCGTCTGAATCTCTGAGCATCTTCAAACATCCGGTTACTGTAGTGTCCTCCTCCATTCTGCTCTATCATTGAGTCAATCTTCTGCAGGAGATCATTCACCTGCTCTCTGTTATTCAGATCTTTATTGTTGAAGACGTGATATCTGCCTCCACACTTCTGAACTAGATCTCTGAATCTACAGTTCCTCTCAATGAGTTTCTCTACTGACTTATCTTCCAGCTGATCTCCATGAGTGAAGAGAATGAAGGAGTATTTTAACACCTCCTGACCAAACATCATCTCAATGATCTGAGGAATCTGCTGCTCATGTTCAGTGAATCTCATATTCACAGGAAACACAATGAGTAAAGCGTGTGGTCCAGGACTGGATATATAAACACTTCTGGCTATCTCCATCATTAACTCTTCAGGTTTCATCTGTGTGTCAAAGAATCCAGGAGTATCGACTACAGACACAGATCTGCCTGAAACAGTGGCGTGAACTTCTGAACATCCACTGGTTACTGAACGTGTACTCATCACAGAGTTAAACTCTCTCCGTCCCAGGATTGTGTTTCCAGCTGCACTCTTCCCAACTCCACTTTTACCCAGAAGAATAATCCGTCTGGATGGGAGACTGTCAGCGGGAGCTTCTTGAGGTATTTTCCTCGTTAGTGGATTCTGCTTCAATGTCTCTAGGTCTTCTCCTTCATAACAGAGAAAAAATACACTCATGGCAAATCATTTTAAATGAAAATTGTCCAGAATAGTTAATATTGGTATAAAATACTCACCCAAGCTGTTCATGAGTGGCTTAAATATTTTTATAAACAGCTCTTGAACTTGTCCAGCTTGTTCCTTTGCCTTGTTGTTGAACACGTGGTATCTCTGATCATATTTCTGAACGAGGTTCTTCAGTGCTTCAGTGTCATCGAGGAATTCTTGTATATTCATGTTTTCTTCCTCCAGTTCGTCTCCTCTGGTGAAGAGAATCCAGGTTTTCTTCAGGCGCTCGTCTCCCAGCAGCTTCTCAATCTTCTCCACAGCTTCTCTCTCTTCTGCAGTGAATCTGTCAGCTTTGATGACCAGCAGGAACACACAGAAACCTGATTCACTTCTCTGAAGAACCTCTTTACATTTCTTCTGAATCTCCTCTTCACTCATCGCTGTGTTAAATAATCCTGGTGTGTCATAAACAGTGACTAGGAAGAGACCAACTGATCCAGACTGAACAGAAACATCTCGAGTGACTGATCTGCAGCCTTTATTTGAGACGAAAGCTTCTCGTCCCAGGATTGTGTTTCCTGATGCACTCTTCCCAGCTCCTGTTTTTCCCAGTAGGACCAGATTCAAACCTCTATTTTGTTCCATTTTATAGATGTCAAGTGCTGTAAGACAAAAATTCACATGTGTAATTCACATCCCATAAAATAAGGTTATAAAGCTCCCCATTCAGTGAATATAGTACTGAATACTCAAGATAAATGTATGAATTCACTCATCCTATGAAGTCACGGAGAAGCTAGAGTCTCTCCCAGCATCTATAGCCAACTCCATGTACTTTGAGTTCACTTGTTTTTCAATTTAATATTGAAAGTAGGAAAAATAGAAAACTGTGCATTATAAAAAATGCAAAAGTGATGGACAAACTCTGCTCTTCCAGGCCACTTTCCTTTAGAGTTTATCTCCAACCCTAATCAAACTCACCCGAACCATCTAAAGGTCTTCAAGACTTCACTAGAAGGCTACAGGCAGGAGAGCATGTGATCAGGGAAGTGGCCTGGAAGGGCCGAGTTTGCCCATCACTGGGTTAAAGGTGTTCTGGATATTGGAAATTATATTGCTGTTTATCTGTTTCAAAGCTATGATACTCTGCTTGCTTTTAGAGCTCAAGAGTCATTCAGTGAAGAAAAAGCAGATCATAATAAATGTAAACCACTATTCAACTAAAACATTTTACTATATGATTTTAACGACACTCACCTTTCAAGCTCTTGGTAATTTTTTCAAGTAGCAGTCTCGCTTGTTCACTCGGTCCTCTCGTCTTGTTGTTGAACACGTGGTATCTCTGATCATATTTCTGAAGGACTTTCTTCAGTGGCTCAGACAGATTAATATATTCATCTATAGTCATGTTTTCATCCTCCAGTTCGTCTCCTCTGGTGAAGAGAATCCAGGTTTTCTTCAGGCGCTCGTCTCCCAGCAGCTTCTCAATCTTCTCCACAGTTTCTCTCTCTTTCGCAGTGAACCTGTCAGCTTTGATGACCAGCAGAAACACACAGGGACCTGATTCACATCTCTGAAGGGTCTTTATAAGTTTATGTTGAATCTCATCTTCACTCATCTCGGTGTTAAACAGTCCTGGTGTGTCATAAACAGTGACCCATCGTCCACAGACAGTCCCAGACTCCACAGCTACGTCTCGTGTGACTGACGTAGAGCTCTTCGTTGATTTGAACGCTTCTCGTCCCAGTATTGTGTTTCCTGAAGCACTTTTCCCAATTCCTGTTCTTCCCAGTAGTACCAGGTTCAAACCTTTGATCATTTCTGCCATTATCGATATGTGCTCTAAAGCTAAAAAGTGCTGCAAGACAAAAATGCACACGCACAGTTGTGTTAGTCAGCAGATGGTGCGGTCTTGCACCTGACACAGATATGAATCTCACTGCTTACCTGTTAATCACACAGTCAATGACTAACTGTTAACACCATGACTTTGTGGGAGCGGTCTTCCTTGTTTCATCTACAGATAAGAGGAATACATTGAAAACTGTCATTATATTTGTGTGCGCTCACAACAAACAGGATCAGGATGTGTTCACTGCCATCTAGTCTCTGTAAAGCCGAGTGTCATGTCCACTTATAATCGTTTTTGTGAACTTAAATCCAGACCAATTTGAGAGAGTATCTGGATTAATGATGCTTTCGATGCTTACACACTATGCTCTGAAAGACCTGGATGTCTGGGTGCTTAGGCTCAGCTGTAGTGATGAGAGAAATATTGATATTTAAGTATGTATCTGAAATGTTTCCAATGCTCCTTTTCTGCCGTATCAATACACTGATATCAGCCGTGTATTCTCGCTCTCTCTTCTTGACACCCGTCTCCTGTCAGCAAAAAACAACACAATGCCAATAGTATGATATCGGTATCAACTGAGGGTGCTCTTGCTTTCGTTTCAGGGTGATTAAAGCTGACTATCATGTTTTACTTCTTAAACACTAATGATTTGTGATCAAATATTATTTGGACCCACTGCAGATCTTGGTTGAAGCCCTTGATTTAAACCAATGAGGGCCACAGGACACACAAACTGGATCTGAGCAACAGTGTGGCCTAACAACAATTTCACATCAACTCCAATCGCATACACAAATAATCGGACTTGGACATACAATGTGACACATAGCGCACATGCTCGAGTATAATATCGTGACTTTACCCTTATTTACACAAGTCAAATAAGAGCTAGTGCAAAACGTTATTTTAAACTTACCTTACATGAAAATATCGTCCGAGGTAATATTTCGGTTTCAAGGCCTAGCACAGGAAGCACAAACGGACAAAACAGTCTTCTTCTTCAGATTTGATCTGCGAGTGGCACCCGACTGAGATGCACTACCGCCGCCTACCTGCGGGCGACAGATACAACACGGACCGTAACACACCTAAACCGGACTTCTTTTGTTGAAAAACACGGTTACTTTCTGAGATGTTGAACCTGCCTGGAGAAAGATACAACACGGACCGATATCGTTCACTTCCACGTCTTTGTAAACGTTTGGCTGTTTATTAGTGTTTCTTCCCTTTTGCTTAAACTTACCCTTTTTAGTCACTCCAGGAAAAAGGTGTAGCCTAGCTTCAGATGATAATCAAACACAAAACGTATTTGTGAATCCTACTTCTCATGATATCCATCACTAAATGAAAATCTCACATTATTCAATAAATGTATTCCTGCAAGAACAAATATGACAAAACCACTGTGCCAAGTTATTTATTTACATTTAGCAGACGCTTTTATCCGAAGCGACTTACAAATGAGGATAATAGAAGCAATCAAAATCAACAAGTAATTTGCAAGTGCTATAACTAGTCTCGGTTAGCTTTATACAGTACACGGAGTATGTTTTTTTGTAGTATTTACAATACAAATGCTTATTTATAAGAAATATTGGGATTACTGTAGACCAGTGGTTCTCCATTCCAGTCTTGGAGAAGTATTAAGAGTGACTTAATATTCCTCTGTAAATAACCACAATGTGAATCCACATCTCAGTGCCCCATGAATGGATCATCACGGCAGAATACCCCGTTAAGTCCACTTCGCAGGGCACTTACGATTAAACAGCACACCTCTGACGTGATAAGAGAAACATACCAACTGTGGACTGGGATTGAGAACCGCTGCTGTAGACTCTACGCAGTACATATAAATGATACATATATACACATATTACAAATGTTACACAAACTTGTAACATGCACGTCCTGCAGACTTATTCAGTTATAATGCAATCCACACCTGTCTGTAATTATCACCTTGATGCTCAGGTGTGTTTGATCAGGGCTAACATAGATATACATATTACAAGAACGTGATTAGGATTTGATTTTGAGAAACTTCTGCCAGATCTTTTTCATTATATTCTGATGAGTACAGGTCTGTTCTGCCTCCTGTCTGGCCTCTCTGAGCTTCGTTTCATAATAACGCTTGTACTCTGTGATTTTACACTTGTTTAGTCGTTCTAACTCTTTGATCTTCTCGTCTTTCTCTTGCTCAGATGCTGTCAGTGCCTCCATTCTCTCTTGCAGTTTCTTCATCTCTTCAGCCGATCTGGCCTCCAGTTCTTTTTCTTTGTCTTGTAGTTTCTTCTCATATTCTCGTTTCAGTTCTTCTTCTTTAGTTTTCAGCAGGAGCTCCACGTCCTGGTAAGAGTTGCTGGTGTAATATTCATCTCTATTAGCTGCGACTACAGCATCTACTTTCTGCAGGAACTCCACAACCTGACTCCGATCCTCCATGTCTTTGTTATTGAAGACGTGATATCTTCCTCCGCAGCGACTCAGGATTTCTTGTAGATCCTCATTGGCTTTAGTGAATTGTTCAATAGAGCTGGTCAGTTCATCCCCGTGAGTGAAGAGGACGATTGTGTGTTTATCTGCTTCTTCTCCAAATATGGCTCTGATCTTCTCCACTGAGAGTCTCTCTTCTTCAGTGAACGTATCCAGTTTAATGACCAGGATGATGGCGTGAGGTCCAGGTGCGGTCATGTTTATACACTTACTGATCTTCTCTTTCAGAAGCTCCTCCTCAGATACATCCGTGTCAAACATGCCCGGTGTATCCACCACTGTGATTTCTCTTCCAGCCACATTTTCTGTCTCTTTCGAGCACTCTTTGGTCACAGATGAAGGGCTTTTGACGACTCTGAAGGCTTTTCTGCCCAGGATTGTGTTTCCGGAGGAGCTTTTACCCGCTCCAGTGATTCCCGCCAGCACCAGTCTCATAGACACTGAAAAACAGTGACAAGCTCATCAATAATCTACAACCGACTGATTGAGAATCAAGTGACTTGTGTTTATACTCACTGTTCGGATGATCGAGAATAAAGCTGCCCCTTCTTCCTACAAAGAGAAGAAAATTATTTAATTATAATTAAAATGATCAAAAGTGTCCGTGAGGCAGGTTTGGATTAAATGCAAAGTCTAGTTTAATGCCTAATGTAATGAAAAGGCATATTTTCCCCATACACACACGGTTCTTTACCCGTAGTATCAGTTGTGTTAACCACCGTGTCATTCTGAATAACCGTCCGTATGCGGAGATGGTCTTTGCATCAGACTTTGTTTGTTTTCCAGATCTGTAACCATCGAAGCCACATCAGTACTGGTTTTCTGCAGCTCAAGACGATCAACAGGGAACGTATCTTCTCTTCTACACTAAGCAAGCAACGGAAATATTGAACTTATGATCAGGGCCAGACGGAATCTGCGGACTTTTTTGGCGATTTCTGCGCAGAATTTTTGGAAAAATCTGTGGAATTCTGCGGAATGGTTTTAAAGTATAGGAGAGTACAGAAGCTGAAAACATTACAAATAACATAAAAATGATTCACTTCTTAACTTTTATTTAAGGTTTACAATACAAATCCTTTTGAAACAACTGTTTTTTTAAACAAAGCTAGATCTCTTTTAGACTAAATCTGCTAAAAGCTGCAGGAAACATTTCTTTCTAAATTGTACACAAATCATAAACTAAACATTTGCATATCATAAAAGACTAAATAAATACTCTGATATAATTCAAAAATAAATAGAAATTCATGCACAAATAAATATAAAAATAAATAAATAAGGTACTTTTAACAACTATAAATAAATAAATAAACAAAGTGGTGTGGCAATCAATTAAACACTTCAATAAATGCAGTACATTGGAAAAGGAATTTAGTAGTAATTTAGTAGTAAAAATAGTAATTTACAATCAGTAGTAATTTTACATCAGAAAAAAGTTATTTACATTATTTACATCAGAAAAACTACTGAATGCGAGTGCTGGTGTTAAATTTGGCAATCAGCATCATTTTAACATTCTCCTCTGTTAGGCTGCGTCTGTGTTCTGTTAGAAGTGCGGAATAGTGAGAAAAAAGCCTCTCCACATCCACTGAAGTAGTAGGGAGATGCAGGTACAGTGCAGCTAGTGGGGCGAGTGTTGGCATTCGATCTTCCCTGGCAGCCCACCACTCCACCGCACTAACCTCACCTGCATCACTCTTGTCCATCCGGATGTAGCGATGCCACTCTTCTGTGGAGACATTACTCAGTGAAGGGACAACTTGAACATACTTCTTAATATCAGGTTTTAAACCAGATACCTTGGCAGGATCAAAGATAGGGAGGACTTTGAAAAGTTCAGTGCAAGGATGTTTCTCCATCACTGACTGTAGCTTGGTGAAACATTCTGCCATTGCCTCTTTAAACAGCTCTGAACAAGTGTACCTCTCATCCTCATTTAACTCATTCAAGTCTTGGGACGCCAATCCTCAGCCTCTGCAGTGCGCCATACTCAAACAGCATGCTGAGGTCCTCCAGCTGGCTGAAGATGCTGGCAGCTGTGGGTCTGGAGGTTTCTTCCAGTTTGATTAGAGTAGCAAGAATATCGGAGCTGTGCTCCACGATGAAGGTGGCCTGGACTTTCAGGAGCTTTCCGTCTCTTCTAACAGAACTCAAGGTCCCGCACAGCTTTAGAGGTCGGTGGCAGTGTTGGGATGAAGCCTTGCAAGACATCAATATTTCCGGCCAGGTATTGCACAGCTTTTATCCAGGATCCCCATCTTGTCTGGACAGCAAAGACTGGCATGAGAGGAGACAGGCCCTGCTGCATCATGAAGGCCCTCAATTCAAGACGACGTTTGGGTGACTGGCAGAAAACCCGCTTTACCAAAGCACACATCCGGTTCAGTTCTTCAAATGTGTCAGGAAACACCTCTAAAACCAATTGCAGCAGATGTGCCAGACAGGTGACATGATTGGCATTGGGGAATAGACCGTGGAGAATTGTGTTATATGCCTTTTTCATATAACTTGCAGAATCAGTCACAAAAGCCCATACGTCATTGAAATTGACGTTGTTGGAGTTAAGACAGGAGATGACAGCCTGTGATACAGTGCTGAAATTAACACGATCTAGAAAAATTAGATCTGCTGCAACGGGTGGTTTGCCCACTGGCTGGAGGAGAATAGCAAGGACACAACGGCCACAAGCATCTGTTGTTTCATCAGCGATTACATATACAGGACTTCCATGTACAGCCTGCTTGATATCCTCCAAATACTGAGGAAATAATTGTGGAAGGTAATCAGAGCGTAGGTGAGATGGAGCCGGAACTGACCCTCCCTGTTTGCAGTACTTCTGTAAAAATTGGGAAAATTTAGAAGTTTTTTCCAGAGGGATGTCAGCTTCAATGAAGGTCTTTGTGAAATCAAAGATGAACTCCTTTCTTTCAGCTGTAGATGGAGTCTTAGATATACAGGAGGCCAATGTCTGTGTTCTGAATGATGCTGGGGGAGGATAGAATTACATTTTGGTCATTCAAAGTTTTAATTGGTTCAGTGTAGACATTAAATTAAATTAAACTTTCAATTATTTAAACTAATATATACATTATATATATATATATATAATATATTTTTTTCTCAAAGCATTAATGTTTGCCTGCAAAACCACTACTGGCTCTGCACTCCTTTACCTAAATTAATTTCTTCAGACGTATGTACCCTCTAGAAGTTTGCGTTCTGTAAGTGAACGTCACTTTATTGTTCATTCTAAAGAGGCACAAAATCACTTTCACAGACTTTTAAATTAAATGTTCCCTCCTGGTGGAATGACCTGCAAAAAGGCCTCTAACACTAGCTTGCTCTATTCTTTTTCTATTAAAAAAACCATGCTATGTGTACTACATTAAGCTAAATGAGACTTGCTATAGCACTTGCATATCATTGCTCTTTTGTTGATTTTGATCGCTTCCATTGTCCTCATTTGTAAGTCGCTTTGGGTAAATGACTAAATGTTATATATATATATATATGTATATATTATACATGTCATAAATAAAAGAGCTATTCAAAGTGTCAATACGTTGTAGTGCTGGGTGGTAAGATGACCCTTACGAAGCCCCCACCCCCTGTATATTTTTCTTTACTTGACAGGGCTTTATATTATAAATATAAAATATAAACATTGCATAAAACAAATGTGCTATTTATAAAAAAAATACGGATTAAATGTTAACAGTTTTCTTTTCATTGGCAATGTGGTGCACAACAGATGCTTAGGCTGGTTAAACTTTAAACATGGATGAAACATTTTGAAATTGTTTGATATTCCTTAAAAATGTTGGTATTCCTTATTAATATTACTTTGAGAATTACATTCTAACACACAATATAGCAATATATTTCTGTCAAAAGTTAAACGAACTTTTATTTAGGCGGATTGTAGTGAAGAGCTTTGTTTTCTGACGATATGTTTCTGGTGAGAAATCCCGGTGCAGTGACTCAGATGAAGTTCATGTCCTCTATTTGTGAGACGGGCGAGCGTCATGCATACTTGAGTATGTGTATTAGTCGACACTGCGGCGCTCATTCACAGAGACGCGCAGAACACGCGGATGTCAGAATAAAGATTTTATTTCGCTTTACAGACAATCGTGACTTGATACTTTGTTGGCCATTTTTTTCTCCATCTCTTCACCGCTATATGACGGCATTTGAAAAATACAGCTCATACCACCCAGCACCAATACGTTTTCATCATTGTGAATTTAGCGTGTATTAAGATAAATTGTGAAGTGTTTTTACAACACTAAGTAAATATCACTTTACATTAAACTTACCAACAGAACTTTGCTTTCGATTCTTGTGGCGAGCGGATTTGAGATGTTCCAGTGCCGTCTGTCGCCTCAGGTAAACGACGGAGTGCTGACAGGATTTACAGAACATAATTCCCCCATCTTCATAAAAGTCATTACCAAATTCTTTTGCTCTGTCCAGAGCTGTAATTTTTGCAGACAGGTGACGTTTTTTTAACTCTTCCGTGGTTAGTTTTATTGTGGACATTTTAAATATGATGTTCGTGCGCTGCACTCTCACATAAGTCACCTCAAACAGCGTAACTTCAAACGCGCATGCGCGGGTTGTGTATACTTAGAGAATCTGCGGAAATCTGCGGAGTTTTCTGCGGATATCTGCGGCCGCGGATTCCGTGCGGCCCTGCTTATGATCCATGTTATTAGTTTTATTTAGTTTTTTTTTATAATATTACTTAATGCATACGATTACCCAGTCACAAATGAGAATGATGTGAGTTTTCTCTTAAAAGCTATTCACAGAGCTGCTGAGACACACTTGTACTGAGGAATAGAGAGCTCAGAGTAAATAAGGGGGCGGGGCTAAACTCATTGCTATGGATAATGTCAGCATGCTTATTAACTATGCACACAGTGATTGGCTGATAGTCTCTGTCAGTGATAGGTAAATAATTGTAAACCAAACACCAATGACTTGTACATTCATTATATGGACAAAAGTACTGGCACTCTGGCAATAAATAAATTAATGTACTTAAAAATGGTATTTAATCTCTGTTACAACAGTTTTAAAGTGTATGAAAGGACTGTACCCATATGAACAAGTCATTAGTGTTTGGTAGTGTTGTCACGATACTGGAATTTCTAACTTCGATACGATACCTTGAAAAATATCGATATTCGATACCATTTTCGATACCACGGAGAAAAAAACTGCCACACCATTAAGGGGATTTTTTTTTTTTTATTTAAAGATAAATATAACAAGTCTAGAACATGACAATGAGGTATATTTTACATGAACAAAAATGTCTTGAGGTAGTGCACTTGTTCAAGGTGTAGTGTCTAGTGTAGGTTGTGAGTGTGTTGTTTTTGTTGCAGGTCGAGTCTCATATTCTTTCTGATGCTACAAGATTATGCCAAACTTTAATAAACATTTTTTTTTTTTTTAGACCACACTTTTAAAATGAACTGAACTAACTAATCTTAGAACTTAAGTTAATGGTAATAGATATTTGTTAACATTAGTTAACATGAATAAACAATGAAAAATACTTCCAAAACATTTATTAATCTTAGTTAAAAGTTCATTTAAACTAACATTTACTAATACATGTACTAATTAAAATCCAAAGTTCTATCTGTTAATATTTTTTTTCATTGGACCAGAGCTAATATGATCCGTTGTATTTTTATTACCTACTGTTATCAAAGATTAAAATATACTGTAGCAAATGCATTGCTCATCGTTCATAAATGCTGGTTAATACATAACATTATTTGATGAACAGATTTTAATGCCGGATTCACATATCACCGATCCACATATGCAAACGTGCGTGCATCACACCCGAAAACAATGCACACTGGATCGACATGAAGACAAATTGCAGAATTTAAGTAATATTTTTTTTAATGAAGTTAAATGAACACAAGTTAATTTACATTTGACCACAGTTAAAGTATTTAAAGATTCCTCAGTCAGATTATATTAACTTTAAGAATTACGGTGAAAAAACGAGACAACACTCATATCAGCAACAATACTAAGCCATCTTGGTTAATGTTTGAGTAATGTTAAAATAAGAAGTTACCAAACCTCTAACGTTAACGTTATTTCTCCCGCTTTTAAACGTCTCCTGCTGGCAGAGTTAATTTGCATTTTTTAAAAGTCCGTCCAAGTAGTTATTGCTGCATCTCATTTACGTCTGATTTACGAAGCAAACATATTTTGCTTGTTATAAAAAAATAATCTACTCCAGAGGGACTTAGCTGTTGTTATTGATTCTATTTGGACGTCTACCGGAAGTTAAGTTTGGGCCACAAACACGCGCAGTACCGTTTGTTTATGTTGTTGCCGTTGAAACCGTCTATATTAGAGGTGTTAGCGCCTTTTGTAAGCACTGCTCTGTTGCAACTGTTGCATATTGGCTTGCTTGTGTCCTTCGGCTTTCCATGTTCATTTGCTTCATATCCAAAATATTTCCAGATAGCACTCCTGCTGTGTTCTTTATCAACCAAAGCCGGTTGCGGAGGCGCCGCACTCACCATCTTTATATTCACTTCACTTTTACTATTTAACCAGAGTGAATGAGATGAGACACGAGACAGGCACTGCGGTCACGTGTGGTGTTTGTCAACGCGCCTTTGGAGAGAAGTGAAAGTGACAGCTCGGCTAGGATCGGTGTATCGATACTTCGGGAAATTTGTATTGGTACCGTTTAGATATTTCAGTATCGATATTTATCGAAATATCGATATTTTTGACAACACTAGTGTTTGGTGATGAGTTTTTGGCTCATTTAAAGTCACACCAGAGGTGTTCAGCTGCTTTCTGCAGACCAGTCAAGTTCTTCCACACTGACTGAATCATCATTTCTCTTTGATTCTTGTCTTATACACAGAGACACTGTCATGTTAGAATAGAAAAGAGTCCAAACTGTTGCTATACAATTACATTACCTAGAATATCATTATATGCTTAAACATTAAGATTTGTACTCATGGAGATTACTAAAGTAGTCAAACCTTTCATTAGAAGGGGTGCCAATACTTTTGGCAATATAATGTATGTCTGAAAGTACACTCTTAACATCAGTCAGTCAAGATGATATGACATATGATAATCAAGTATTATTTAATGATAGAACTTTAGTAATTAGAATTAAAACTTAGTAATCATGTTTGAATGCATATTAGTCGTTCTAACTGAATTTAGGACTGGTGGTGGTGCTGTTTTGGTCATTAAGTGTTTCTATAAAACAACGGGAAAAAACTAACAATACTGATAAGACGATAATAATAATAATAATAATATGAATTATACTAATAAGAACAGTATAAAACGCACTTCATGAATATTAATCAGGTTGTCTGCGTTCACTCGAACTGATTCGCTGAAATCAAAACAGGGATGATAATAGGTGAGCGCCAGCCAATGAGATTGTCGTTTGCGCATTAGCTCCGCCCACTAAATCCGGCAGTTTTTAAAAGCTGAAGAATTCAAACGAATTTCATTATTTTGACAGAAAAATACAACGAATCACGCGACACCATATGGTCACGACGGACGCATCAATGACGGGCTGGGGAGCGGTCTTCGAACGCAGACCGGCGAGCAGGGAGTGGACGGAAGAGTTCCTCTTTTGGCATATAAACTGCCTGGAACTCAGGGCTGTCTTCCTGGCTTTGACGTATTTTCTCCCCGTTCTAGGGGGGTATCATATCATAGTCAGAACAGACAATATGGCGGTTGTGTCCCACATAAATCGTCAGGGAGGTTCACGCTCGCGCACCTTGGACAGGCTTGCGCGCCGTCTTCTCCTTTGGTCCCAAGACAAGTTCCTCTCTTTGAGGGCGGTTCACGTTCCGGGAATACTGAACCTTGCGGCCGATTTTCTGTCGAGACAGAAGCTCAGGCCGGGGGAATGGATGTTGAACCGTCAGACGGTATCCCAGATCTGGGATCTGTTTGGCAAAGCGGAGGTGGACTTCTTTGCTTCTCAAGAGTCATCCCAGTGCCCGCTCTGGTTCTCCCTGAGTTTCCCGATGACTCTGGGCATAGATGCGTTCGCCCACCCATGGCCGAATGTCAGTCTGTACACGTTTCCGCCAATAAAGCTGATTCCGGCAGTACTATGCAGAGTTAGAGCTGCACAATTAATCGTTAAAAGATAACGATCTCGATTCGACCCCCCCCACGCGATCTTAATCCAGCATTTATACGATACAGCCAATTATATTTTCAAGGACAGGAGACGAGCATAACTCGTCTGATCTCGAGATAACACGCAATCACTCACAGCGGGCGTGATGACGCCTGACGTCACATGCGGTTTTGCGCGGGCAGCGGCCAGATGTGCTTGTTACCTGCACCAGAACAGTGGATGCGAGTCATGCGTAGGGTTGGGTACCGAAACCCAGTACCAACATGACACCGGTACCTATGGAACCGGTATGTACCGAATCAGAACGCAGATTTCGGTGCCATGCCTGAGCGATCGGTTGAAATATTTGTCCTTTGTTTCTCCAAAAACGGACGTAAGAAGAATCATCACCGGCACCACACGTGAAAAATAATTTTGCACGTGTGGTGCTCCTGCACGAGTCTGCCACAGCAGTGGCAGAAGCCAAGGGGTAACAAAATAAGGGCAGTGCCAATATCATCGGTAGTTGTCGCTAAAGCCAATGTAAAAAAAGCGAAACGTGCTACCTTTCAGATTGTGCTACTAGTAATATATTTGCATTGGTTTAAGGGTAAGTTTAGGATAAGGGTAAGTGTGGACGGGTAGGTTTAGGGTAGGGGTAGGTATGGACATTAAAAAAATCCTCAAACCGCATGAATGCTGGTAGCACAATCTGATAGGAAGCATTTTTCGCTATCGATTTGTGCTACCTATTTTTTTTAATGGGAGGTAGCACAATCTGAGCAGGTAGCACCTGAATCGTCAGAACACCGGTATGCAGAAAGCAGACACGTTGAAAATTATGTTTTTGGTTAATAGTTATGGGATTTGGCAGATGCAGATTTGCACAATCCATACGCACAACGCTTCAGCATGTTTGCCTCGCTCGAAAGCTTGCCAGACCTGCCGCGCCTAGTTACGGTTGTTAAGCCACGATTGGTCTGTAGCGATTTTCAGGCGTGGCTTAGCGAAGGTCCAATTACTTTGTTCAGCACACACTACATCGGACATTCAGCAGACATTCACAAGTAAATATGACTTTAAAACAATACTTGCCCATTTTTATCGATTGTGAAAAAAATAATAGGCTGACAATGATGTCGCTGTTTAATATGGGCAAAAAATAACATTATTGCACATATAATTAGACAGTTATTGAATGTGTGAATATTGTGACTGTGCGAATATTAAACCAACTTTACCCAAGTCTGATTGTAACCAATTTCTTAAGAGCGTACAACAGTTTTATTTTATTTACTAGTATTTTTTTAATACTGTTTGCATTTTTAAAGTGATAAAAAGTCCAGATTTAAAGCGGTTTAACTTCACAGAAATTCACAGCACATTGTATTGCTCTTTCCACAATACTTAATTTCAACTCTCTGCAGGGGTCCTGTAACTAACTAATGACTGACAGCACGCTGTTGAAGACACTGAAGTAAAAACAGACCCTTTTTAAGGAGATAAACAGCACGCGACGAAACCGAAAGTAAAACAGAACGAGGACTCTGGAGAAAACTCGCTCTTAACTGTGATGAGTTACGATGTTAATTTGAATCATAGTTAGTCTGAAAGTCTTCTTGGAGGCAGAACGTTACCTGCTGTCTCTGGTGTGGCGCTTGATGAAGCCATGGTTCAGATTTATCCGGAATGTCTCTGGATCACCGGAAGCTGAACACAAGCGAACATACACTTATAAGAATCATTTCTGTACAACCTGGATCCAAGACAAAAACAAGCTGTACCAACTTACATGATGTTCAGTCGATAGCTAATTACCTTATATCACTCTTTAGCGTCGTTGGAGCTGACGTTTTGAGTGTTGTTTTCTTCTTCTTCTTCCTCTTCTTCTCTGGTGTTTAACCGCGGCTTGCATCCACGAGCATCGCATTACCGCCACCTTCTGGAATATTCTCCTGCGTTACCATTCCGGCTTCTTCCCAAACTGTACTCTTCCCTTCAGTCATTGACATCTTTATATTTACTTCAGTGCTCTCGTTTTTAATTGTTTGTTTAGCTAAAGTATCCACTCCCTCATGTGGATGTGAAATGCCTACATGAGCTGGGGTCCAGATCAGTGGAATCTCATCACATTTGTCCTTTACTCTTGTATATGTTGTCAATATTTCATATAACATATCCGTCCTGAGACTGTACATTACTGATAATGAATCACTTCCAATCAAAACTTGACATATTGTCCTCCTTTCTAATCCATTCTAATGCCTCATGATATAAATCAACTGTATACACATTTAGATCATCTGGTTCTTTAGCTTTCCTCACCTCCTTGATTAACTATAAAAAACTCTGGGACCAAACATATATCTGTGCAGCTGGATCCTGGATTTCCTGACAGGCAGAAGAACATGGTTTTATTACTTCAAATAATAATTAACAAAGAAGTATTAAGATAATAATTTGTGTGGTTATAAAACAGACCTAAGCCAACAACAGCCTTTAAAATGACTTAAAATGCATTATATAAAACAATGATGCAATAATGATTGGTTAATTCATAATTATACGGTTTCATCGAATAACACTGTTAAAATAGGCTACATTATTATGGCTAATAAAAAAAACATTTATGTACATTGCATGTTATAACAAACAGCTACAAAGGGTGCTAAAGGCTCGGTCATTGCTGCTGTTACACTTACAGGACAATCAAATCTTTGTTTAACAGGCTATTGACCAAAACTTTAATTCAAATATTCCTTCATAAATTATATTACTTTGTAAGTGTCATATTTGGCAGTTGGCATTAGAAGTTATATTAATAACAGTGACATATGAGAAGTTTAATACCACAGGAAAAAAGTTAAATATTTTTTGAAGCTGCTGTTATTAAAAAAAGGATAGCTATGTTTTGCACATCCAATTTGTTTTGCACATCTTACTGTTTTACTGTTTTGCACTTTTCTTTATTCTATTGCACATTTACTTCTTATTTCTTTTTACCTATATATATATATATATATATATATATATACTCTTGTGTGGTGTTACTTTATATAATTTAATTTTGATTTTATTTTTATTTTATTCTTTGCACTGTCCACTGAGCGGACCTGATTTGACCTACATTTCACTTTTGATTATACCCTGTATAATTTATCATGTGACAAATAAAGAAACCTTGAACCTATAGTTTAGGCATTCATGACTTTCTCTCAATTTAATTAGTTTTTTTATCACCCTCTCTGAACTCCCAGAGAGCAACATAATGTCGGCCCAGATGCGGCCCACATCTGGCACATGTGTAATGATGAGCTGGTCCACATGTAACGTGGAATGATGATCTGGTCCACATGTAGTGTGGAATGATGATCTGGTCCACGTGTAGCGTGGAATTATTATCTGGTCCACATGTAGTGTGGAATGATGATCTGGTCCACGTGTAGCGTGGAATGATTATCTGGTCCACGTGTAGCGTGGAATGATTATCTGGTCCATGTGTAGCGTGGAACGATGATCTGGTCCACATGTAGCGTGGAATGATTATCTGGTCCACGTGTAGCGTGGAATGATGATCTGGTCCACATGTAGCCACATGTAGCGTGGAATGATGATCTGGTCCACATGTAACGTGGAATGATGATCTGGTCCACATGTAGAGTGGAATGATGATCTGGTCCACATGTAGAGTGGAATGATGATCTGGTCCACATGTAGCGTGGAATGATGATCTGGTCCACATGTAGCGTGGAATGATGATCTGGTCCACATGTAGCGTGGAATGATGATCTGGTCCACGTGTAGCGTGGAAAGATTATCTGGTCCACGTGAAGTGTGGAACGATGATCTGGTCCACATGTAGCGTGGAATGATTATCTGGTCCACGTGTAGCGTGGAATGATGATCTGGTCCACATGTAGCGTGGAATGATGATCTGGTCCACATGTAGCCACATGTAGCGTGGAATGATGATCTGGTCCACATGTAGCGTGGAATGATGATCTGGTCCACATGTAACGTGGAATGATGATCTGGTCCACATGTAGCGTGGAATGATGATCTGGTCCACATGTAGAGTGGAATGATGATCTGGTCCACATGTAGAGTGGAATGATGATCTGGTCCACATGTAGCGTGGAATGATGATCTGGTCCACATGTAGCGTGGAATGATGATCTGGTCCACATGTAGCGTGGAATGATGATCTGGTCCACATGTAGCGTGGAATGATGATCTGGTCCACGTGTAGTGTGGAATGATGATCTGGTCCACGTGTAGTGTGGAATGATGATCTGGTCCACATGTAGCGTGGAATGATGATCTGGTCCACATGTAGCGTGGAATGATGATCTGGTCCACATGTAGTGTGGAATGATGATCTGGTCCACGTGTAGCGTGGAATGATTATCTGGTCCACGTGAAGCGTGGAATGATGATCTGGTCCACATGTAGCCACATGTAGCGTGGAATGATGATCTGGTCCACATGTAGCGTGGAATGATGATCTGGTCCACATGTAGCGTGGAATGATGATCTGGTCCACATGTAGCGTGGAATGATGATCTGGTCCACATGTAGCGTGGAATGATGATCTGGTCCACATGTAGCGTGGAATGATGATCTGGTCCATGTAGCGTGGAATGATGATCTGGTCCACATGTAGCGTGGAATGATGATCTGGTCCACATGTAGCGTGGAATGATTATCTGGTCCACGTGTAGCGTGGAATGATTATCTGGTCCACATGTAGCGTGGAATGATGATCTGGTCCACATGTAGCGTGGAATGATGATCTGGTCCACATGTAGCGTGGAATGATGATCTGGTCCACATGTAGAGTGGAATGATGATCTGGTCCACATGTAGCGTGGAATGATGATCTGGTCCACATGTAGCGTGGAATGATGATCTGGTCCACATGTAGCGTGGAATGATGATCTGGTCCACGTGTAGCGTGGAATGATTATCTGGTCCACGTGTAGCGTGGAATGATTATCTGTCCACGGTAGCGTGA